>CAJNJA010005929.1:2401-17326 GCA_905231915.1 Symbiodinium necroappetens
CCTAAACCCTGATCCTAAACCCCTGCGAGGTGCTAGAGCTGCTGAGATATCCCGGGGCTCGGAAGGCGAGATTTGTTAATTTTTCGAAGTCTTCTTTCAAGGGTTCAGGGCTTAAGGGCTTTAAAGGGCTTAAGGGTTCTAAGGGTGACGGCCTTAGAGTATTAATTTATCAGGTTTGGTCTTGTGTGAGGAGCGTTTTTTTTGAAACGGGTTTCTATGTTGGTTTTCATAAGACTCCTTGGCTTTTCGTCTGAATCCCTAAATCCTAATCCCTGAAAGCCCTAAACCTATTTGGTCATACCCAAGAGGGTCCATTTATACTACTATTATGGAATTAGGCTCCCAAAACCATAATAGGTATGGTCTTTTGGGACCTAATTCCATAATGGCAGTGTATATGGACCCTCTGGGTACTGTTTTCATTTGCAGCCCAAGAGCTTCGTGCAATTAAAAACTCCCAAGCCCCCTTGTCACTGCAGGAGTTGGGGGTAGGGTTTAGGTTTAGGTGTTTGGGGTTTAGGGTTTATAGGGTTTTTTCAAAAAAGGAGGGTTGTGGAAGAGGCCCTCTCAAGGCTCAAGGGCGCTTCTCAAGGGCTGTGCTCCGGGGTCTACAGCATTTTCGACTTCGTTTAGGGCTTCCTGTAAGGGCTGCTGTCAGGGTTCCATGCGGTTGATATGTTTAGATTAGAATACTCAAGGTACCGGTACCAGAGAATCCAGAACTGCTTGCATTAAGGAACAGTATCTACCTCTGCATACCCTAAACCCCTAACCCCTAAACCCTAAACCCTAAACCTCTAAACCCTAAACCCTAGACCTTATAAACTCTAGACCCTTAACCCTAAATCCTAAAGCTCTAAACCCTAAACCCTAGACCTTATAAACCCTAGACCCTAAACCCCTAAACCCCTAAACCTCTAAACCGTAAGCCCTAGACCCTACCCCTAAACCCTGAACCCTGAAGAGACTGGGGTTCTGGCTTGTAGGGTTCGTTCAGAATGTCGCGGCGTTTTACGGGACCCTAATGGTTTAGGGGTTTAGGGGTTTAGGGCTTTCGGGGTTTAGGCTGTTTCAAAGCCATTCATATATCATGATGGGGAACCCTAAAACATCTATAGTAAGCCCCAAAAAGTTCGAAACCACTTTGTCGGATCTTGTTTATGAGCTCTAGGGGTAGTTCTCTAAATCAGAGTCCCTTTTTAAGTTCCCAATATAGTACGGCAAAAGGGACCCGAATCTACAGAACTACCCCTAGGTGTTTGCATCACTTGGCGGGCTTTAGAGCATTTCTTTCCGAGGCCTGCGCCTTGGTTCGAAACCCTAAACCCTAAACCCTAAACCCTAAACCGGTTTAGGAGTTCGTGGTGTAGCGGGTTTCGGATTTAGCAGTTCAGAGGGCACTAAGCCTGAAACCGTAAACCCGAAACCGCTGCGTTTGGAGTTGGGTTCAGGCTTGTGGCGTTTCTTGCTGTTTGAGGGTCTGAGGTCCCCCTGTAGACCCTAAACTTAAAGGGTTTAGCTATTAGGGTTTAGGGCTTAGGGTTTAGGGTTTAGGGTTTAGGGCTTAGGGTTTAGGTTAGAGTTTAGGGCTTCGGGTGGGAGCTTACGATTGTTGGTTATGGGGCATTAGAGGCTTGGTCGTTAAAATCTTCCAAAGCCCGCAAGCCCCAAGGCTCTAAAGCACAAGCCAAAAGCACCAACAACCATAGATCGAGCTCTTGATCCCTCTGAGAACCCTTATGCGAAACATCTGGGGTAGTTCTGCAACTCAGGGTCCCTCTGGGGGGGGTCCTTTTTATAAGGGTAAAGCAGTTCAAAACGTTAATTCTGCTCGAACCGAGGCATGCTATATTGGGGACCCAAACAGGGACCCTCATTACGAGAAGTACCTTTATGAAAAGCCAGCAAGAGTTCATAAACGGGCCCAGCAAGCTTATAATAGTTGTTACGATTGTACCTGAACCTTCCAATATACCTTAGGCTTAGGGTTTAGGTTTTAGGGTAGCTTTAGATCTCAGTGGAGAATTCCTAATATTCATTTTCCTTAACTAAAGGATAGTGGAAGGTCTGAGGAGTTTAGGGGTGGTCAGCCCCCTCGCGAGGGCGAGAAGCCGGCCACCTTGTCCCTGCGGCAGTGCATTGCTTTGAGCCTTGGCGCCCTTTTCCAAGGTTTGTTTAGAGTTTAGGGATTAGGGTTGATAGGGTTCTGCGGTTTCGGTTGGTGGGGGTGCTTTGCGAGGTTTAGGATTTAGGGTTTAGGTAAACCCTAAACCCAAAACCCTAAACCCTAAACCTTAAACCCCCAAATCCTAAAACCCTAAACCTTAAACCCTAAATCCTAAAACCCTAAACCTCAAACCCTAAATCCTAAACAAGCGAGTAACTCCCGAAAGCCCAACTCCCACGTCCTAGACCCCCCAACCCCAACAAATCCTTGATCCCTAAACCCTAAGTCCTAAACCCTCAACCGTTGAGGTTCTTGGGGGGGTTTAGGGATTATTTGGGGTTGAGGGTTTGGGGTTTCGGCTTTAGGGTTTAGGGGTTTTGGGGGTTTAAAGGGTTGAGGTTCTTTGGCGGGTTGAGGTTCTTGGGGGTTTAGGGTTTCGGGTATGGGGTTTAAGATTAAGGTTTAGGGTTTAGAGTATAGGGTTTAGGGTTTAGGTTTGAGGTTTAAAGTCTAGGGTATAGGGTGTAGAGTTTAGGGTTTAGGGTCTGCCGTAGAAGCCCAAAATTTGGAAACCCACTAGCCTCAACCCGTAAGAGCAACGTATAGGGAATCCCAGCACTAGTTGTCCTAAATCCGGTTTCCAACTCTTTGGGGCTTGCTATAGGGTTTAGGGGTTAGGGTTTAGGGCTCATAGGGGCCAGAAGACCATGCGGAATGCAGGGCAAAGTACTCCCATGGAGTCTCGAGAGAGTCCTTCGAGGCTTCGAGGGTCATGCGCTTTTTCTTCAGATTCCACCAGAATCCTCTTCTGATTGTGGAAGGTGTAGGGTTTAGGGTTTTAGGGTTTAGGGTCTAGGTCCTGAACCTCACACCTAAGCTTTCCAACCCTTAAAGACAAAAGGCCTAACATCGCAAGCCTCAGCCTTATCGCCTTCATGAGGGATCTTCTATCCTACCTAAAAAGAGGAGCCTATTCCTAAGGTTGAGTTGCAATGTCTTATACTAACCTCCCAAAGCCCTATTCTAGTTACTAGGGCCCCTGTAGAGTCCTACCTTCATCGCACCTTTCGAGGTCCCAAGAAACAGCTCTCCTAAACACACAAGCCCTAAAGCTCCAACGCCCTCAACGCCTGAAGCCCTAACCGCGCAAGCCCTGTCACATTGAAGCCTCTACCGACCTAATTCCATATCACCCTGAAGCCCCCAACGCGAAATCCCTAAGCCGAAGGCCCTAAAGCCCCGAGTGTAGGAACCTGATCAACTCGGCCCTGTAACCCCCCAAAATATTAGGATCCACATAAGGGCCCTCAATAGAGACCCAAGGTTCCTTAGTCAGGTTCCTACATTAAGCCCTAGTCTCCTCCACCCCGCTAGAGACCGGCTGCAAATCCATCTAACCCCTAAACCCCAAACTCCGTCTAAGCCCTAAACCTCAAACTCAAACCGAACACCTTCAGGTCGGACCAAGATCGCTTTTCGATCTTCGTCTCGTCTTCCGGCGTCCTTCCCTGAGCTGCCATTTTGAGGGGTTTCGGGTTTAGGGTTTAGGGGATTCGGGTTTAGGGTTTAGGGTTTAGGGGTTTAGGGGTTTAGGTGTTTACGGTTTCGGGTTTAGGGCTTCGGGGTTGGAAGCATTCCGGTAGGGGTGCTCTTAAGGTTTCTTTCAGGGGTTCTCCTTGGGTTTATCTCCGCAGGGCTTCATACCCTAAGCCTGCCACTTGATTGGGCTGGCCATCCGACCGATTCTCGAGGGGCGTGCAGGGGTAAGCTAGTGAGGGATGCTAGCTCTTCTGATGATGTCGGAGCCCCGAAAAAACAGGACCATCTTTCGCCAGGGTCGCGCCGCGCTGGTTGGAAGCAACGGGACCCGCCTACCATGCATTGTTCCCCGATGCAAACGGGGAAATCCACACCAAGATGTTCGGCCTATGGAGCCCCACGCACCTGAGGACCATAATAACCTAAATCCTTGAAATCTAAACCCCTATAAACCCTATCTGTCCTTGAACCCTCGAAACCGTAAGGCCCCGAACTCTGCCCGCTAACCCCTCAAACCTAAGCCTTAAACATCCCGAAACCCTAAAACCCGAAGCCTAAACCCTGAACCTCAACCCTAACCCCAAACCCTAAACCCAAAGAATCCGAAGGAGGACAACAACACTGCCACCTCCCTTCATCTCCGAATGAAGGCCACCAGTTGTGGGCTATTTCGGGGTTTAGGGTTTAGGGTTTTACGGTTTAGGGTTTATGGTTTTAGGATTTCAAGCCCTGAAACCCTAAACCCTAAAAGCCCTAAATTAGGGCTTTTAGCGTTTAGGGTTTTAGAGCTTTTAGGGTTTTTTAGGGTTTGGGGTTGTTCGGGCATTGAGGAATCTTGTAGGACTTCGACACCACCGTATCATAGGGAATTTACCCTTCATTCAGAGGCTGTCTGAGGTTTTGCACGATTTCTGTGCAGGCTCCTTACCTAAAGTATAGAGCGGTTCTTAAGCTTGCGGAGAAGCCACGAATCGCTGGTCACAAGCGACCGGTCGGGACCTCAGCTCGGCTCGTGTGGTCCTGGGTTGTCACAAGTGACCCGCGGGAGTAGGGTTTAGGGTTTAGGGTTTCGGGTTTAGGCTGCCCCAAGAGAAGGCCATTCAAGGGGGCACGGCGAGGGCGACGCTTCCTTGTTCTCTCCCACGAAGCCTTCAACGTCTTCAATGCCACAGAAGGAAATGCCATACGAGGCGTTTGCCGGTGACCGCAAAGGCAAACGCTGATCCTCGGTGAAGCAACCTTTGCCTATGAGCACGGCCCAGAGCCGCAGCAACCAAGCTGAGACCCAGAAAGCCAAGGCGGCAAAAAATCGAGCGTGGTTTACTATAAGGTATTTCTGACTGGAGGACGGTTGGCGTCTCTGCACTGGGTTTTAAGGTGTGCGTAGAGCAGGGTGGTTGCCAAAATTAGGTCCGAAGCTTTGGCGCCTTTTACGTGATCCTCTTTCCTACCTCTGGTTCCAGAACCCTACAATTCGAGATTTAAGGTTTAGGGCTCCAAGCAACTATTCTACAGGGATTATCGTCTATTTTCGGTGTAAAACGAGCTATTCTGTTGGGTTTGGGGCTCCGCGTCCAGGGGTAGAGACCCTAGCACAGGCTTGAAACCGCAAGCCTGGAACCCTATATCTTGGCCGCCCCTGTTTCGAGCCCTTGAACCCGAATCCAACCTCTGTAACAAGCATCAACCTCTCATGCTTTAAGAGTTCAGGGTTTTGGGTTTGCTGTTTTCGAACGTTTTCGTATCATCTTTTGCCAGCTGTAGTAGAATGTGATCCAAATTCTGGAGGCCCCTGGAAGTAAGCAATCTAAACCCCCGATTCGGACCAAAAGACGCATGCATGCAAGCTAGTCCTGCCCTACTGCTATTCAAGTGAGAATGGATCGACAGCATCTTCTGCGGAACTCCGTTTTCTAACTTTCCGTTACCTAGGACATCTTACTTGGCCTTCCCCCAGGAAGCATACATTGTTCATGTACATAAAAAGCAACGACCCCAAACCAAAGCAGTCTTAAACCCAGGCTTTCGTATGGTTTAATTAAGGACAACTAGTGTTTAGGGTTCCGTTTACATTACTCTTCGGGATTGAGGCTATTGGGTTCCCAACGTTTGGGCTTCTACTGTATTTACGTGGGTAGAGAATTACCTATACTATTTTGGGGGTTCACTATTGTTAAATGCAGTAAAATCTACCCCCAAAACCCTATTCTAATTATTAAGGCCCCAACAGTACTCGCGTCATGGTTACAGGTCGATATGCACCCGGGAATCCCGTTCGAATTATTCGGGCCATTAATCATTCAGACCCGAGAAAGACCTGAGGTTAAGGGTTTAGGGTTTAGGGGCACCCAGAAGCTTGCATTCCTAGACCGTCCATCTGTCCATCTAACCTCTACTAGAACCTAAATACCAAATACTTGGGACCATGTGCCATCTACCCCTAGTTGAGGGTACAAGGAGGGTCGTGGGCTAAATCTTAAACCCGTCAGGCGGCACACCACATCCAGGGTTTGGGGTGCAGGGAGAGTCTTTGAACAGCTCCTGGTACCTTAAACCCAAGACCCTAAACCCTACACGCCTAAACCCGAAACCCAAAACCCCAAAACCCCAAAACCCACCCCTAAACTTTCCGAAACCCGATACCTAAAACCCCAAACAACAACTCCCATGCGTCTGGCGCAGGATTTCTCGGGAAAGGCCTTCGATGCTCAACTCTTCCATGTGCTCCTTTGGGCGCAGTTTTTGGATTCCTCGTGGTTGGTTTGGGGCTTGGGGTTTAGGGTTTGGGGTTTGGGTTTAGGGTTTAGGGTTTAGGGTTTAGGGGTTTGGGGCTTGGGGTTTAGGGTTTGGGGTGTAGGGTTTGGGGCTTGGGGTTTAGGGTTTTGGTTCCAAGGCTTTGGGTTGTCATTGTTGTTTGATTTGACAATCGTTCGTGCTTTGGTCATCGATGCTGCCGGCATTTCGATTACTACTAGTATTTTTTCTGCGTTGGCTATTGATTAGCATGCTTCTGATCAGTTGCGTTTTGCACACTACATTACATTATAAACGATTCATGGGGACCAAGACGTCGCCGTAGTGCCAGCAGGGGGTTAAAGTTGGGAGGAAGCACAACCCTGAACTCTAAACCCTAAACAGGGGTTTAGGGTTAGGGTTTAGGGTGGTATCTCAGCCAGGAGCAACAGCAAAGCCGGAGCCCCAAGCCCAGCAACTGAACCAGCAAAAAACCCAAACCCTAAGCCCTACACACCCATAAACCAGCAACAAACCTAAACCTGACGTCCCCGTAATGAATTCTTTTCGCTATATCCCGAGGCCCGATCTAGACGGCGAGCTAACGCTTCAGGCAGCCAGGTAGGGGCCCAACAGAACCCGAAAACCAGCTTAAGCCTTGTAGAAGGAGATCCCTACCTAGACCGTAAGTGCTTCCGGAAAGGGCTAAAATCTGAAGGGCATAAACCCCAAACCCTGAAACCATAGCCATTTTGGCTCAAATGCTCATAAATTCGAGACCACTCACAAACGTGAGCCTTCAAGATTTTTGATCTGTGAGAGCTCTTGCTTCGAGAGGTCCAACCAAAAGACTTCTTAGCTCGTCTCCTCGTTCAAGCACAGCCGATCGAGCTTCAAGCCACATCAAGACACGTGCCTCGATGGAAATACCAGAAGCGTTTTATCTTCGAGAAAAGGAGGAGAGTCTTTGACAATCATCTTTGTTTCAGGTTCTCATTGATTCCACTGGTGCTTCAAACACGGAGTCCAGCATGTTTGACGAGAATGAAGACAGTTCGGACGCTTCCACAGTTCAGTTCGTTCTTCAGATTCAAGACATGTTGGATCAGCTGGTTCAAATGCGTCGATCGCTTCCAATGCAGTACGTTCCATGTCTCGAGACCTACACAACTATTGTGAAGAAAATCTGGGAGCCTGAGGATCTAGTGACATTCCTCGCCCTGAAAGCGAGAAACCAGACGACAAAGAGTTTAAGTCGCTTTTCCTTGTCCTAGGATTGACTTCGTCCATGTATGCTCCGGTGAAGGTCAAGTTTAGGCGAGATTCGCAGATCTTTGAGCTTGCGGTCTAGGCGAACAGATTGGACCTGTTGGGGAAGGTTCCGATCCTGTCAGTCGCAACCAGAGCTTATCTGAGTGAACACAAAGATGCGAGGTACAAAGTTCTCGAAGGTCCGACTCAATATGCTCTTTGGCCAAAAGTTTCTTGAGGACAAAATGCGATGGGGAGCAGCATTTCAGATGCTTTGTTCCGAGTGATCAAGTATCGAACAACATCTGAAAACTTTGTCGTGGCAAGAGCCATTCCAGAGAATGTGCTGGTGCTGAAGCATCTCGGAGCAATGCACGTTCGACGCGGCCATCATGACTCTGAAACTTCAGATCTGGCCTTAAGAACTTTTTCGGCTGAGACGTCGAAGATTCCAACTTTCTTCGCGAGACTTTGAAGCTTATGTTTTGGACAAGATGATTCAGAGAAGGCGAGCCGAATCCTCTCAGGTGAGAGAGGAGTGATCTTTCTTTTCCGACACCGAAGTAGTTTCACCAGTCACTGGTTTTGCAATAAAGAACTTCTATACAGTTTTGGCTGCAACCTTGCCGGAAAGCTCCACTGAGTACCGAGTTGGACCGGGTCAGGGTTCCCATGCCGCGGACGTTTGTTTTTGTGTGCAGTGCGTGCATCCGGGGTCTGGTTGAAAACTCAGTACGTGCTGCAGTGGAGTTGAAAGCCAGCTTTCGGTGCGTGTGCCAGGAGCTCTGAAAGTACTCGAACATATTGCAGGCCGTCGGCGTCACGAACGATGCACTTAGAGGCCACACATTGGACCGGCTGATCTCGCAGAGGCCCAAGACCGCCCCCGAGCCGCAGTTCCCCAGTCTGGCGAATGCGGCCGAGGGTGCGAGCGTCCTGCAGAAGAAGACCCAGTTCGTCGTGGCTGCCCGCTAGAACGGCCCGAATTTTTGCGAGACCTCGGCTGCTGCTTGCCGCCTCGTTCCTAGTTCTGTACAGATGCCTGACTCCCTCACGTGCACGTGGGAGCGCCTAAATGTAACATCGGTGGCGCTGGGGTTACTGCTCCATGTGCATGCTTACGTCGTTTGCAGGCTTGGAAAAGGACGAGTGCATGCCCACTTCGGCTTCGGGTCCTGGAGGGCATGGCGGATATGGTATTGGCGCGGATCGTGTTCTTTCCGGGTCTTCACGCGCACAGTTTGCCATCGACGAAGGGGCTGGGATTCGTCCGGTCGAGAATGTGAACGATGCCTCTTTGGTTGATGAGGGTTATGAGACTCACTCACAGTAACGGGACGTACCAGGACTGAGAATCTTGAAGACGGGTTCATGGAAGCGATGTTTTGGATGTCGAGGATCGGGTACGAGTGTCAGGATTAGCAGTATTTTGATTTGGACGAGCTTCACAGGTTCTGTCCGACCACCTTCCCCAAGAAAATTGTCGAGGCGTCTCGGCAGATTGGAACATAAGTGCTCAAAAAAACCCTAAACCCTGAACCCCTTTTGGCTTGGGTGTTGAGGACTTCGAGATTGCATATTAAAAACCCGGAGAAACTCTACAAACCCTGTAAACTGTACACCCCTGTATGCCCAGGATTTCTCCCCAAAGCCGTACAACCTTACCCTAAAGCCTAAACCCTGTGCCCTAGACCCGAAACTCCAGGGTTTAGGGTTTTGGGTTTGAGTTTAAAGTTCTTTGCCCCTAAACCTTGGTGCGCTGTCAGGAATGTACCGAGCCTCCTCACTCAGCATCCCCAACATCTGGCGTCTGGGCCGAAGTACGGTTTTAGGGCTTAGGATGTGTTTGGGGTTTAGGGTTTAGGGTTAAGGCAGTCCCACAGACTCCAAAAGCTTTTAAGGTCAGGAACAAATGCCCGAGGAATCATGTTAAGCCTTTTATGTTGTCAGGGTTTATCAGGCGAATATATATATATATAATATACATATGTATATAATATATATATATACATATATTGGGGCATGAAGAACTATAACCCTTGACTCAAGATACTAAGCCCCTTATGTTTTAAGGTATATTCCTGTACGGGCCACGACCAGGGCAGCTGAAGAACAACGGTTGGGCTCATTTGGCCTCGTGGGAACGGTTCCAAAACCCAAGACCCTGATTTAGTGTTTAGGGTTTGGGGTTTAGGGTATAAAAATAAGGTTTCGGCCGTAGGGTAGGGATTGCTACAGGGCTTCTGTTGCCCAGAAACTTAAACGTCAAGAGCCCCGATCCTTCGAATCCCAGAAGATCCCTACGCCTCACAGCCTGAAGGCCCTCGGCTCGTAATTGCCGCATGTGAATCTGGATTCCCCGTCGATGTCCGGAGAGAAGCGCCCCCTCAGCATGTAGTGCAACCCAAACGCATGTAGTGCAACTCAGACGCGAGTCCCGGGTTGAGGGTTTAGGTTTGTGTTTCAGCCGAATAGCTCTAAGCCTCTCAAGAACAGCGAAGGTTGGCATTATCGCAACCTCGCGACACAACGATGCGAGCCTTCGCCCGCACTTCCTGAAGTTTCTGACGGCACGGGTGCCTAATTTTTAGGGTCGAGTGGCGAGGCCCATGAGCAGTATTATTTACGTTTAGGGTTTCGGGTTTAGGGACTGACCTTTTTCATTTGGATGTTTTTGGTTGAGGCTGAATAGTAGGAAAAGGTGATTACCCTTGCTAAACTTTGCTAAATGAAGAACGCACCCTTTCTCTTATCATACAGTTTTAAGACTATTCGTAAATGCATGCTGGGCAACCAAGGTCAGGTGGTTTCATCCCTAAACCCAAAACCCCGAAACTAGACCCCTAAAGCCCTAAACCCCGAAAGCCTTAAACCCTAAACCCCTAAATCTTAAACCCCTAAGCCCTTAGCCCAAACCCCAGACAGTGTTTAGGGGTCGGTGGGGTGAAAGGACGTCGCACAGAAACCGCCCAGCCAGGCTGTTCTTCTGAAGGAAAAATATATCTTGAGAAAGGAACGGCATTTTCCATCTCTGCCCGAAGCCCTGAATCCTGGTGATGGTACACCCTTTTGGAGCAAATCACATGTGAAACAGCAGGTCAAGGCAGGTGAAAGCCTTTCTTGCAAAGCTCCAGAATGTGGGAGCAGGTGGAAGTTGTTACGACAACTTCCGGCACCCGGAGGTGGGACACTGGTTCTACCTGGCCTGCCAGCGATGCCACACTGCCTGGTGCAGGCTCTCGTTCGTCGAGCACGTGAGATGCTGGACGGGATGGCATGAAGTCGATGAAGCAAGACAGCAAGAGATCATCATCCAGTTGCAGATGATCACCTGAAGTCATACCGGGTTTCCTCCGATAAGTCCTTCCTCCGATAATCCCTTAAAGAATAAATAGGTGGATCCTCAATACGATATGTAAGGCATATTCATCATCGAGGAGTGTATACCTTAAAACATACTAATCCCCCCACTAAAATTTTGAGGGACATTCCTTGATGACGGGCCCTAAACCTCAGACCTTGAAACCCTAAACATTTATGTAGACTCCGAAGCCCTAAACTCTACAGTTGCCCTTGCAGAAGACCCGAATCCCTAAACCCTAAACCGTGTTCTGTTCCAGGATACCCAGCATACCAGAAGGCGGAGTTCTCTGCGGCGTTGCTCGGACGGGACTTGGGTCTTTGTGGGTGTTGTAGCGGGGGCGCTTTTGGGGGGTTGCGGGCTTAGGCTGTTTTTTGCGGGGTTTTTGGGGGTTTAGGGTGTAACTGTGGTGGGTTTAGGGTTTTAGGGTGCTTTTCTTGGCTGGATTAGGGCTTAGGGCCTAAGCCCTAAACCCCAAACCCGAAACCGTGGGGTGATAGGGCGAGTCCAACGCCTTCTTAACCGTTAACCCCTACCTATAGTCTCCATTGTAGTTCCTTTTTGTAGTTACCTTTTAATATAGTATTGGTTAAACCAAAAAAAGGAAGGAACTACAATGGAGACCATAGGTAGCCCCTATGCTGGGATAGTTGAGAGTAGCGTTTGGGGTTTTAGACTTGGCGTTTCTTTCGGGGTTTTCCGAGGTGCTCTTGGGGCAAGGACAAGAATTTTCCCGGGATGGGGGGCGAGGGCCCTCTGCAGAGACCGCAAGCTCGGCAAGGAGATTTGTGGCAGTGGCACCGCGGAGTTCGGAGGAACGTCCTGCAGCCGGCTCGCTGGACAAAAATCTTCTGAAGCTTCCAAGATAAACCCAGCAACTCTGATTGCAAGCGGTGTGGTTGCGGGCTTGGGGTTTCAGGTATAGTTACGGTTTAGGGTTTAGGCTCAAGCAAGCACCGGCGCACAGGGGATGGTTCTCGGTGATCCGAAGGTATAAGGCGCCTGCGAGCAGGCACAGGAGCAGAGACTGCTTCATTGGAGCGATGGCAAAGCAATGGAAAATTGGAATATTTATGGGGACCCTACAAAAAAAGTAGGTTTGGTAGGGTAAGGTAGGGTGTAGCTTCTTCCTGCTTCTGCCTTCTGTAGAGTACTGAGTAGTCTTTAAAGTCACAGCACCATTCCACAGTAGCCGACCCAACGCCCTGAAACCCGAAGCCCTCGACGCTAAGTAGCGCTACCATCTTAGGCACTTTTCGGGATTCCCATGCGACAACAGCCATCCTAGATGGTTTGGGGCTTAGGGGTTTAGGGTTTAGGGTTTAGGGTTTAGGGTTTAGGGGGTTTCGGAAGAAGGGTTTAGGTTCAGGGTTTCGGGCCTAACCATCACCGCCCAAGCCCTCAACACAACCCTCACTTAAATGAAGCTACAAAAATCTAAAAACCTTCAAGAGCGCCGTAGACCCCAACTGGACAGCCTAAACCGACAAACTCCTCCAGCCCCTCATGGAAGGCCCTATTAAAATAAAAGACACCTGAAACCCTAAACCCTAAACCCTAAACCCGGAGCGAAATTGAGCTTAGGTGCCAGAATCTGCCACAGACAGCCGCAGCCAGTCGGCATGCTCCGAGGTGAGCCCTCGCCCCAGTACGTCTTGTAGAGTGGTTTAAAGGGTTTAGGGGTTTAGGGTTTTAGGGCTAGTGTGGTTTAAAGGTTAAGGCTTCGGAGGTTTATGCTTCTGAAGGGGGCCTTTGTTTGGTTTAGGCTTCTCTTCGAGATGATACATCCTGCATATCCCAGAACTCCAGCCGGACCCCATGCCTAGACCCACAAATTTGAACATTCCCGGGCCTTTAGGGGGGTTTCAGATGCCTGGCAGTAGGGTTGGGGATTTTGGGCTACGGATTGCGAGGTTTGGGGGGTTTAATGCCTTTTAAATTGGTGCAAAAGTTTAGTGCTGCTGCTTGGTTCGCCACAAGCAGCCATTTGCCGCCCCGAAGTAATCATCGAAAACTTTCCCAAGCATTAACTTACATAGCCATTATTCTGAAGAGCCGAGCTCTTGATTTATTTTTGGGTCCTTTGGGCTTTTGAGCAGTAGTACTAGTAGGAACATCGGAGTAGCAGAGATGTCAACGTCCAAAATTGGATCAATTTTCTGGCTCAGGGCTTGCTACGCCCTCGACCCTAAACCATAAACCCTAGACCCTAAACCCTAAGCCCTAAGCCCTAAACCCTAAGCCCTAAACCCTAAACCTTAAGCCCGAAGTCCTAATTCGGCATTCTCAGCTCTAAACATCTGGACATGAGCCCAAAGCAACCCACGGTGGGTTCGGGGCTGCAAGAGACAACTCTATGAAACCTTTAGTAACCCCAATAAGCGTTTAGGGTTTAGTGTTTAGGGTTTAGGGTTCAATAACCCCAATAAGTGTTTAGGGTTTAGGGTTCAATAACCCCCAATAGGCCCTCTGTTGTGGATTTGGGCTTAGGGTTTAGGGTTTAACAGGGACCCTAGGGTTGAGAACTACCCATAGAGAGCGTCTTCTCTGTCAGTCTTCTGCACATCGCTCGAGCCCTTTGCAACCCTAAACCCTATGTCAATGTGTTTGTGGGTCCAGGAACGCACCTGAGAAAAGTCCCTCTCCTGCCGAGCTCCAGGTGAATGCACCACTCAGCTGTGTTGCCTGGAAAAAGCTAAAGAACCGGATGCATCAGTCTAAACCCTAAGCCCTAAGTTTAACCCTTATGGGCAGTTGGCGCCGGCAGCGAACACCAGAATGCCTCAAATTCACTTGTGGTCTCCAGTGGCCATCGGTCTACGAGGGTTTAGGGCTTAGGAAGGCCTCTCAGTCTTTTCCGGTCCCTTCGGGGTCATTGGGTTTGGGGCTTTGGGTTTAGGGCAGGGTTCCCAGGCCTTCCAATATCCTTTAATTCAAGAACATACTAACGTACCTTAACTTGTAGTGGGAACCCTACTACGATTAATTATACTCCTTAGTTAAGGGATGCTGGAAGGTCTGCGTTCCCTAAGATGTGCAAGAGCTCCGAGCTTAGAAAGGCCTTTGGAGGGTTCCTGTAAGGGCAACGACGTGGGAGTGAGTGGTGCGTTGACGCTCTCACGCTTGCTTGCTTGCTGGCCCTTTTTATGGCGGAACGGCGAACTTGTAGATCGGGCATTAAAAGGGACCCTAATTTAGAGAACTACTCCTATACCCCTAAGCCCTCAACCCCTAAGCCCCTTATAACCCTAAACCCTAAACCTTATAACCCTAAACCCTGAACCCTAAACCCTGATCCTTACCCAGGCCTTGGCTCACGTCTGCGCAGCGCTTGGGTGGCCGACGCCGCTTCCTTGGAGTGGCAGGCGCGGGCCAGGGTTGGGGGGTTTGGGGTTCTAGGGTTGAGGGTTTAGGGGCTTGGGTTTGGGATTTTGGGTCTGGGGTTTGATTTTAGGTTTGGGGTTTAGGGTGTAATTAGGGATCTGGGGTGTAGGGTTCATTAGACTAGAGTCATAGAGATTCTGAGACCCTTGTGGCCTCCTTTACAAGCACATCACTGCATGACCGATCCATGGTTGGTTTGCCCAACCGAAATTGGTGGACGCTAAATCTTGGGTTCAAGCCATTGGGGCTCAGGGCTTAGGGTTTCGAGTTTGGGGTTGTGGCTTGGGTTTGGGATTTTGGGTCTGGGGTTCGGGTTTAGGGCAGTCCTGAAGGGTTTGTTCGTTAAAGTTGAGGCAGTATGGTATATTCCTTACTATGGGTAATGCAGGATTTATATCATCAACTGTAGAAACATTTATGGACGCCTAAGCCTTATATATACTCCAGACGCCTCCCGACACTGAAGCCCTGAACCCTACCTAAACCCAAA
>CAJNJA010005930.1:0-16066 GCA_905231915.1 Symbiodinium necroappetens
GTCCGAGCCTGCTGGTGAGTGAAACAAGGAACTACTTAGGGGCCTATGGGTAAGCACCCGAATTGAGCCTATCGGCGGGTTTGGGTTAGGATTTCGGACGGAAGGTTGCGGATCAAGATGAAGGGCATTGGATTGATGTTTTTTGCAGTGCTAGGCGGGGCCTAGGGCTCGGCGGGTAAAGCTTGCATGCACACATATTTTTGCGCGCACACACACACACAGATATATATATATATATATAATTGATATGCATGTGTAGCAGGACATCGTTTTGCAGTATACGTATAAGAGGTGCGTCGAGGTGCTCCGTGCCTACGTAGTGCGTGGGTTTAGGGTTTTAGGATTTAGGGTTTAGGGCTTCAGGAGAAGATTCCAAATCGCTGATTGTCTCAGTGCGCAACGCTAAACCCTAATCTAAGGATCCATGTGCCCAAATAGTGTACACCGTGGCCATAAAGTAGTCCCTATATAGTCACTTTGGGGCCAAAGTATCTACTATCTAGGCACATGAACCCTTAAACCCCAAACCCTAAACCCTTATGGTACCCTTAATTAAAGGAACCCTTAAAAGGAACACTTTAAAAGCAGACCTATTTGGGCACATGGACCCGAAGGGGCTAGATCCAACTAAGCCAAGCCTGAGGTTCAAGGCTTGGCGCTCATCCGATCGGCGGGCGACGTGGTCACAAGGCACTTCGGTTTAGGATTAAGGGTTTAGGGTTTAGAGTTCAGGGTTTAGGGTTTAGGATTCAGGGTTTAGGGTTTAGGTTGTCTGCGCTTGAGCGGTAATGTAGGAGCCTGATTCAGAAACCCTGCCCTTGCAGCACCAAAATCTTCGGATTTCATACATGGAGAGCCCTCATAAAGACCCCGGGTTGCTTGATCAGGTTCCTAGGTTATGCTCCTTGCGGGTTTCTGAACCAGGCTCCTATAATATTCTCCTTACCATAGAGCGCTTGGCGTCGTCCGCCTCGGAGGACGGCCACAAGTGAAGGGGGTCGGCGGGCTTCTGTAGAAACGGAGTTTGTACGGTTGATGATATAAATCCTGCATTACCCATAATAAGGAATATACCATAATTCCCATAGCTTAGGGTCCTTAAGGTACTGCAGGATTTATATCATCAACAGTAGAATTTAGGTTTTCGGGTTTAGGGGGGTTTCTGGGAAGCAGAAGGACCCCTAGTGTCATTTGTTGCGAGTTCTGTACTGATTTTTCGGATGAAGTACAATATAGAGGCCACAATAATTATGAATACTATTGTGGAGGTTCCGTATTATATTCCTGTACAAAAGGGTTTAGGCTTCAAGGACCGTAGCGGCTGACCCTAAACCCCTAAACCCTGAACCCTAAATTTCTAAACACCTAAACCCTAAACCCTAAATTTCTAAACCCCTTAACCCTAAACCCTGAACCCCTAAAAATCCTGCATTACCCATAAGAATGAAGATACCATCATTCACATAGTTTAGGGTCCTTAAGGTATGGCAGGATTTATATCATCAACAGTAGGACCTTTAAGCTCTAAGCCGTAAGCCCTAAGCCTATGTAGGACCTTGGTTTTTGGGCAGGTCCGATGCCGGCCAAGGGCTGCATTCCGGACGACCCAGACCAGGATGGAACTGGCGCTTTCAAAGGCTTACTTGGAGGTTCATGGGTAGTTATATGTGGAGTTGTAAGTCCCTTAATATAGGTTATAACTATGGCTACCTACTTATAACCCCACGTATAACTACCCGTAAACCTCCAAGTAGGGTTCAGGGTTGCGGGGTTCAGGTGAAAATCATGTTTACCCAGCCGGAGTTTCTCGCGGTCTGAGATTTCGCGCTTAGGGTTCTAGTTTTACCGCTCAACCCCCCTAAACCCGAAACTGATAAGGTTTAAGCACCAGTGGAAACCGCTGCAAAGCCTTATTGCACCAAGAGTGTTCATCCCTTTAGAGAACCTACCTTAAGGCTCAAAATAGCACCAAAACAACGCATTGGTACATAGTATGACCGTTGAGCCCAACCAGCACGAAGCTATGAGTGGCCTGCGGTTTGGCTTTGAGGTTCAGGGATTCTTGTAGGTGCTTGCTGTAGCAACAGGCTGCCTGCAAGCAGGACCGGAATTGGAAGATCCGGCCGAACGACACCTACAAGCTCACGATGTTTACGCCTCTTGCTTCAAGAAGGGAGAAACCCATGCCCTGTTCCATTTGTTGGGGCATTGAAACCCTGGACCTTTAAACCAAAAACCAGGTCGCCACCGAAGCATCATCGCCTCTTTTGGTTCAACGATAATGACGCTTGGCTGGAAGGGAGGTTTAGGGTTTACGGTTTTGGAGTTCGCTCTATTGCCTACCAGAGCCTGTGCCGAAACTCTAATGTAGGGCTTGGTGAATATATGTGCCTACATAAAGGTTGTTTTGGGGAGTAGGCTCTTGTTTTCTTATCATTCGCTTCGTGCATTCTGGTACGTAATGGTAATCTGACACCTACGTATAGTCAATAAGCAGGATTATCAGCGTCTAGGGCGGTACTAGCACCAGGACGTCTCCTATCCTGGTATTGTCACTGGCACCCGCAGTGATTATGCCCGCAATATGCGTTTGCGGAATGATGGCTTTGGGGAGAGGTAAGCTAAACATAGGCGTGAGCCAAAACATGGGATCGATGGCTGCGAGCGGTAGTATGCAGGCGCCACAGACGTGCGATTGAAAATACAAACATATAACGAGATTCCGCAGCTGGAGACCGTGTCCTGCTAATTTATGTAAACACTTCAAATAGTCCGAAGTAAGAGTCAAGATCTCTCTATAGCCCTACATAAACGGCTTAGGGTTCAGGGTATTAGTAGACTTGAGCCTCAGAGGTAAGTGTGAGTTGTCTACATGAGATCTTCGAGATCGCACCCCAAAACCTGCCAGTCCTTGGGCAAAGGCAGAGGAGGCTATCCGCTTGGACATCTTCCTCACACAGCCGTTCCGACTGGAGGCGTTCTTAGCATCTCTTTAGTCGCATTGTGTTCAGGAGTTTTTGGGTTTTGGGGGTTAAGGGTTTAGGGTTAGGGGCGCGGAATGGTATCCATTGTAGTTCCTTTCATATTTCGGTTATATTATAGGATCCTCAACATAAACTTGGTTACACCAATTAAATGGATCTACGATGGATGCCAAAGCAAGTTTCTGGCGAGTATTGAGATATGCTGATGCTTCGGGGGCCTTGGTCTCAGTGTCTCTATGGGCTGCAAAGGCTACACCTGCTTTGGGTACTGGTTCATCTAAGCTGGCTTCCAGACCTTTGAGCGGTAAGCCGCAAAACCCGAAACCTCAATCCCTTACTGAACCCCCGGACACTAAAGATGCCCTGAAAGGATCCGAAAGCTGAGCCAGTAGGATTTTCTATGGGTTCTGTAAAGATTCTTCAGGGGTTTGGGGAGTCATTGGGGGGGATCTACAAAATTTCGCGGAGTCACAGTTGATGATATAAATCCCGCATCACCCATGCTAAGGAATATACCATAATTCCCAGAGTTAGGGTCCTTAAGCTCGTAAGGTAATGCAGGATTTACATCATCAGCAGTACTGAGCAGGGTTCAGAGCCAGGAATTTATAGGTGCCGTTGCTTTAACCCCAATTTGCAATTGAGGCCTTTGTGCCGCTAGTTTCTATCTCTAAGTGCCCAGCTACCGCAAGTGGGTACGAAAGCTTCGGGTTGATCCTCCCGCCTTTTGGGTTTAGGGTTCGGGTTTAGGGTTTAAGGGCGGGGTTTATGATGATTTTTATTACTTTAGGGCACTGTCGACCAGATTCTCACTCATTCCACCGTGAGGTCTACGTCGATGGCGCGTTGTTGCCGGAGGATGCAAAGCAAGCCATCGTTTGCTGTCCCCACACCCTCAACTTCAAACCGCTTCCATACTTTAAAAAAACGAGAGTGGGGCTTCCAAAAAAGTTGAAAGAAGCAATCAAACTTGCGTTTGGAGCTTAGGGTTCGGGGTTGAGTCATGAAGGGGTCCTTTAATTGCGATTCGGGTTTCGGCCTCCGGGTTCTAGAAAGCGTAAACATCTGTCGATGCTTGCCTAAATTTTCTTGAAAGTATCTGGCACCTCATTAGCCAATTGTGTGTTTCTGACTCCAGGAGAGACGAAACCCTAAAGCCTAAGCCTAAGCCCTAAAACCTCGTAAAACCTGTCAGTCGAAATGTAGGCTTCCCAGAGACTCCAATATCCCGTAATTAAGAAATACACCGTAGATCATATTAGGGATCCTACTACGATTTAAGGTATACCCTAAGCCTCTTTATTGCTGTTATGGGCTTTCTAGTGGAAGGTTTGGGCTTTGGGGGCTGAGGTCTGGGCTTTCACTATGAGGGTCCATGAGCCTTACTTGGAGGTTCATGGGTAGTTATAAGTGGAGTTATAAGTCCCCTAATATAGGTTGTAACTATAGTTACCCTACTTATAACCTTACTTATAACTACCCATGAACCTCCAAGTAGGGTATTCCGCAAATAAGGGCTATTGGAGTCTCTGGGTTCTGTACGTTCTATCCCTCGGAGGTCTAGGATCAAGCAGGGAGATCCTGGAAGCCCTGACTCGGGCGTTTTTAGGGTTTAGGGTTTAGGGTTTAGGGTTAGGGTGTAGAGTTTAGGCTTAGGCTTTGGGGTTTAGGGTTTAGGGTTAGGGTGTAGAGTTTAGGGTTTAGGGTTTTTCCTTACCCTCCCCGGAATACCTGCATGAAGTGAGTATCCGGCTTAAGGCGTCGATGGTCCTTGAGAGCTACATCTGCAACATGCACTGTCTGTTTCAGACCCGAAACCCCTAAACCCGTAAAGCCCTAAGCTCCCATAAAGCTTAAACCCTAAACCCTTTTGTGTAACACTTACCGGCAACACGGAGGCTCAAGCTAAACGGAAGTTCGGGTGTACCTGAAACTCCAGAGTTCTCGGGAAGATGCCAATAACTCAAGAACCTAAGTCTTGAACCCTACCTGGACCCTGAAAGTATGTAGAATAATGGCCTTCTTATGGGTTTGGGCCATTATTTCACCTACTTTGGGGGGTTTAGGTATAGGTTTAGGGTTTAATTAGGTAAGGTTTATAAACTCTAAACACCGAGAACAAAAAACCCAAAGCCTATAAGCAGCAAGCCCTACATCCCGTAAACTACTAAACTCTAAACCCTCGAAAAAACTATTCCGCAAACCCTATAAACAATACGCCCTAGCCCTAGACCATGCAAACCCTGAGCCGCACTCCAGGAGAGCTTTGACACAGATGTTCCCTGTATAGTTCTTCTATGTTCTTTTTCTATCTGAAGTATAGCATATACCCCCAATCTCGATGCTAAGCATAAAGGCCCCTATACATTCCGTGCGGTAGATTCCCCGCCCCCCCCCCCCAATCTCTATACTAAACCTAAATTCTAAACCCTAAACCCTGAAACCTAAACCTCTATTCAATTCCTTAAGCCCTAAAACCTAAACCAAGCCTAAACCCTAAACCCTAACCCTAAACCCGAAAACCCTAAAACCTAAACCAACCCTAAACCCTAAAACCCTAAACCCTAAACCCTACACCCTCAACTCTTCTCCCTATAAACCCTAAGCCCTAAACTATATACACTCCAGGAGAGCTTTGACACCAGCCAGCTGGATCCCCCTCGCCTCCCAGAGCTCTCTGATCCGCACGGTCTCTTGAGCTGCACGTAAGGTTTAGGGCCCCTTAGGGCCTTGGTGTAGGGTTTAGGGTTATTTAGGGGTTTAGGGGTTTAGGGGTTTATGGTTTAGGGGTTTAGGGGTTTAGGGTTTGGGGGTTTGTTTTTTTGTTTAGGGTTTGGGTTTAGGGCCTTTAGGGCTTAGAGGTTAGGGCCTTTAGGGCCTTTGGGGCTTAGCACCTTTAGGGTTTAGGGTTTAGGTGTAGTCATCCACGATAACCCCTGTTCCAACTCTTGTGGATTGCACTGCATCCCAACACCCAACCCACAACGCCAAACGCGAAACTTCAAACCCGAAATACAGCGAACAAAGCAGAATCAGTTGCCACGAACTTTATGTTCAAGTATTCATGACCCCAAATACTAGTTAAATTAAACCCGAGGCTCGTATGCCTTCGATCCACATGCACGGCGCTTCTACCTCGTGATGAAGGCCAGGAGCCAGTCAGTGGTCTATGAATTTTGGATTTCGGGATTAGCCCCTGCCTAAAATCCTCATTACTAAACCCCAGCTTCTAGCGAGTTATAAGTTTAGGTTAAGGGACACCTCGGCAGAATTCGGTAAGCACAAAACCCCTCAACATAAGCCCCAAATCCCTCCAACCCGAGCCTTTAAAACCCTTAAACTTGAGAACCTAAGCCACCAACTCCAAGTCACAAGCTCTAGTTCTAAGCTCGAGACCCTAAGCCCGCAAACCCTACGTGGTTTCTAGGGCCTTGCTACATGATGTAGGTTCTGGATGGAGTCCTTTTTGTTTCTGTTGTGAGCTCCTTCACCCATCCAAACAACCTAATTTCAACAAATTGCCATTGGCCTAAACCCCTCAAACCCCAAACCCCTAAACCCTTAAACCACTACTTGGAGGTTCATGGGTAGTTATAAGTACGGTTATAAGTAGGGTAAGTATAGCTATAACCTATATTAGGGGACTTATAACTCCACTTATAACTACCCCTAAACCCTAAAATCCCTATAGAACCCTTTAAAGAAACCGATAAAGGAACCCCCCTAGCTCCACTTATAACTACCCATGAACCTCCAAGTACACGCTATATACTATACCTTCAGGGCGGAACCTTCGCCGGCCGCCCGGCGACAACGGGAGGTGGCTATGTGCTGCTGAGGAGCCGGCTTTTGGGCCGTCGAGTTTTTCTGTTTTTGGAGTTTTTAGGTTTTTTTGGGTGTTTAGGCGTTGGGTGTTTATTTTTTTTTGGTTTTGAGTGTTTTACCGCGGTATGGCTTATGCTTGGTTAAACCCTTTGGATTTCGATTCTCGCGCCATCTCGCGACCCTTTTGGTGAGTTTGGGCATAGGCTGGCGGGGTCAGAAGTAAGGGTTTCGGGACTACCTGGACCCTGAAAGTATGTAGAAAAATAGCCTTGTGTGGGTTTTGGTCCATCATTTCACCTACTTTGGGGGGTTTAGGTAGGGTTTAGGGTTCAGGGTTTGCAGAGTGTAGCGCTTAGAGCTTTTTCGGGTGGGCGGGGTGAGGGATTTCTGCTTTGAGGCTCTGTCTTTCTGCTTGCGCCCGTAATGCTCATGATACCTTTCGTTTATGGGTTTAGGGTTTAGGGTTTAGGATTTCCTTGCTTCCCGTGCATCCTCCAAGCAGCCCTAACTAAGCGCTAAGAGTGTCTTCAGGGTTTACCCGAAGCCCTAAACTTTGAAGTCCTTGACTACTGGAGCCTAAACTGTCGGACGGAGGCTTCTATCAGGTGGTGCTGCACGAGGAAGCCTTTTACGTGTGGTCTGGCGGTGATGACGAAGCTCTGCACTGTCAAGAGTACTTTGACAACGCACAGGCCCTGGCGGGCGCAGGCAGCAGCACCGGCGGTGCACTCGCGACAAACACCTGTACCGGGGTCGCTGCCAAGTCACCGCCCTTTCCGGGGATGGTGACAGGCCAGTGTCCGGACTTAACAAACATTTCATTTTCCTATGTGTCCCTATTCTGGACATGTTGAACTATGTTTCACTCCGCTATATGTAGGCTCAAAGGAGACCCAGACTGCCACGCGCCGTCCGGTGACTTCGCTCGGCCTCTCTTCGAGGTCGCCACCGGTGCATCGCCAAAGTAGACATCGAGGAGTCGGAGCACGACGTGTTCGCTAACCTCACTTGGAGGTTCATGGGTAGTTTTAAGTGGAGTTATTAGTCCCCTAATATAGGTTATAACTATAGTTACCCTACTTATAACCGTACTTATAGCTACCATGAACCTCCAAGTAAACCTTAAACCCCATACCCTAAACCCCAAACCCTAAACCCTAAACCTTCGTTCCCGATGACCAGAAGACCTACAGTGTTCTGTTTCACCCGACCAACATGTAAGCCCAATGGGCAGGCATCGCTTCGACCAAAGAGGTGCTAGTACACTTTAAAAAGACCCGAAACCTTAAACCTCCTACCCTAAACCCCCTACCCTAAACCCTAAACCTTAAACCCCCTACCCTAAACTTTAAACCCTAAACCTTAAACCCCCTACCCCATACCCTAAACCCTAAACCTTAAACCCCCTACCCTAAAGCCCACACCCTAAACCCTCAACCGCATGGACACCGCGCCACTCGTGGTGTTCGAGCTCGCTTGCGCGGCGCCCTAGAAGGGTTCTACTTGGAGGTTCATGGGTAGTTATAAGTGGAGTTATAAGTCTCCTAATACAGGTTATAACTCTAGTTCCCCTACTTATAACCCTACTTATCACTACCCATGAACCTCCAAGTATAGGTTATCACTATAGTTACCCTACTTACAACCCCACCTATAACTACCCATGAACCTTCAAGTATGACCCCTTTATACCCCCTTATAGGACCCCTAAATCAAAGGAGCACTTGTAGATCCCTTAAAACTTCAAAGGAGCCTTATAACCTCCAAGAGGAGCAAGCCATCCACCACATGGCGAACCATCTCAAGACATCGGGGTTTTGGGGTTTAGGAGGTCCGAAACCTAGGCCATTCTTGAGCACTGTCCTTCAGGGTCCAAAGGACCCAATAATTAGGTACTTAGGTTTCGGATAGTAGTTATGTAGGTTACAATTTGGGAGAGTATATGATTATTAGGTACTTGGACCCCTAGGGTGTCTTTACAGTTCATATTGGTTTGGTTGCCTTGCCTTCTTATCGTACCGTTGAAGTATTAGAATGTATTAGAACCCTAATAAGGATACTACAAACTTCAGGAGTCCAGGTATCTTACCAGTGAGGGAGGGTGAAGCAACTTTTCCCCGACCGAATCATGCTTGCCGGCTATTTCGCCTTCCAAAAGAGGCACAGCTCTGGAAGAAATTCCCCCACTAAGCCCTAAGCCCGAAGCCTAAACCCGATAAGCCTATAAGCCCTAAGCCCTACAAGCCTAAACTTGGCCGAAAACCCCTAAAACTGCCCAAGCCCGACACTACACCTTAAATCCAAGCCTCTACAGCCCAAGCCCTAAACCTTAATTCCAAGCCTATACAGCCCACATCCTAGATCCCAGAACCCCGTCCTGGAGGATGCTCCAAGTTGTTCAGATCTCCATGCAGCTGTCCGTGAAGCTGGCCGGGACCTTGGAGTTGTCTAGGGCTTCCTCTACAGTGTTTAGGGGTTTAGGGTTTAGGGGTTTAGGGGTTTAGGGTTTAGGGGTTTAGGGGTTTGGGGTTTAGGGGTTCAGGGTTTAGGGTTTAGGGCTCCATCGAGGAGTTCCTTTGACAAGACCCTTTGATACTTTTTTTCCAGGGGTTGTGTAACAGCTTAGGGATACATGGGCTTTAGTAGGAGGGAATAGAGTTGAATAGAGTTCGAACTATTCAGGCACCTGTCCTACAGATGTTGTTTGAAGGTTCGTTAGGTTTTGGGAGTGGGTTTGGGGCTTGAGGTTTTTGGAGATGAACGCGTGTTTGCTTGTGCTCTGAGGTTGGGATTTTAGATTAGGGCTAAGGGCGGCTTTGGAAAACTTGTTCATTTCTTTTGAGCAAGCTACAGGTATACCAATTCACTAATACTCTTGGCAACACCTTGCCGACTGGGTTCTAGAGGCTTCGGGGATATCGTTTTGGAGAGGAGGGTTTTGGGGCTTTTGGCTCATGGATTAGGGTTGGGGCTCTAGCGTTTTAGAGTTTGGTGTTTAGGATTCGGCAACTCACCAGCACCCCTTGCAAAGACAGCTCAGGTTTTAATAGCTCTAAGCCGTAAGCCTTGAACACTCCTTGAACCTTCCACTATAAACCTAATCCTCCGACCACAGCCAAGCCCCACAGGTCAAGCCGCCTAATCCCTAAACGCCCTAAACCTTTTTAGGGCTCCTTGTGATGATGTCCTTGTACAGGTCCTGAAGGGTCTGAAAAGCATAGGATTCCTTACCAGCCCAGAGACTCCAATATCCCTTAATTTCCTGGTAGTATTAGGGAGACCCCTTAACGGGGACCCCTCTGAACCCTACTTATGGCTCTCTTAAGAGGGACCATGTTGAGAGGGTCTATATCCCCAAGGGTACCCTAACCCTAACTCCTATAATTCAGGAACATACTTTCAATTTTAGCAGGATTCCTGATATGATTATTTAAGGTCTATGCCTTAATTAAGGGAATTTTGGAGTCTTTGGGAGGCCGACTTCGATGGGCCGAACATCGTCAGCAACCTGGCGACCCTGCTTCAAATCGACACCTCGCGGATCAAGCCGCTCAGTTATGGAAGGGAGCGTTTAGGGTGTCGGGTTTGGCGTTTAGGGTTTAGGGTTTATGGTTTAGGTGCTTCGGATCTGTTCAGTGATTTATAGTATTTGTTCGGGATTGTTCAGGGTTCTACAGGTTCGTTTGTTTAGAATATCTTGTGATTAGGAAATGTTAAGCCCTACCGGAAGGGTCCATGTACACAACTTCTGTGCGTTGGCCTTGGGCACGCTTCCTGTACAAGGCGATTGGGGTTCCAAATCATGCTATGTAAGCATAAGGATCCCAAGGCCATTAGGGTTAGCCAAGCTGATAAGCCCATATAGAACCTACTCGACCCCAAATTAACCCTGAATCAGACCCGGAATGAATGATGAGGCCTGCCGCCGGCGACCCCAGCCCCGAAATCCATTGAATCCCCTGTCACTCAGCTAACAGCCGACACGCTGTTGAAACCTTCAACTCTAAACCCTAAACCCTAAAAACCCAAGACCCAAATCCAAACACACTGAGGATCGTTTCTGTGCAGACTGCCGCACAGGTAGCCGGGGCAGGCCAGTGGCTCACTTCGTTGCTTTCCTTGCAGGTGGTTAAGTAAGGTGTTTTGGTTCAAGGCGTTTACAAGATGTTTGCTCCTGCAAAACGGTGTCGCTAGGGTTTTGTAGATTTGTCTAGAGGTTTTTTGATTGTGACACTTCTTATAGGGCTGTGCAGGTGTATAACCGGTGCTTTTTATTGTAACACGTCGCAAGGTTTCTCCATGAAGTATTTGAAAGAGAGGGCGGGGAATTCATGCCACACCACCCTAAGGCCCTAAACCGTAAACCCTAAACCCTAAAACCTAAACCCTAAACCCTAAACCCCTAGCCAAGGGAGTACCTCCACCCATCTCCGCCTCGGGATGGGGAGTACCCAGAGAACCCAATAAGCCTTAATTAAGGAAGATACCTTAAACTATAGGGGCCTTCATATTCTGATTTAAGGTATATACCTTAAGTAAGGGGTATTGGGTTCTCTGAGTATCTCCTCCATACCCTGGCAGGCCCCTCGTACAGAAGGCCTTGGCAGCAGTGAAGCCCGCCCTAAAAACCCTTGAGCTCTAATACCCGAAACCCTTAAGCCCCTAGACCCCCAAACGCTGAAGCGCTAAACCCCTTGCCGCCCCTTTCCGTCATATCATTCCACACTGAGGGAGCAGAAACCACTCTAAGGCTAAAGCAGTAGAATCCCATGACAAGGACCCCAAAGTAGCCTTAATTTTTGGCATAGTTGGGTATCACTTTGCATTAAGGGTACTTAAGCTCAATAAGTAGTAGGAATCGCAATATTTGTACTCTCCCAACCAAGAGCTAGTATTTTTCAGAACTCCCTATCTGCGCCGCTGAAGGTCAGCAAGTTCTCGCGAGTGGCAACAACGAGAGCTCAGTGCAAGCATTTAGCAAAGCCAGATTGAACAAGGTACGCTATAGACTGCTCAATCACCAGCATCACCGCTTTCATCTAAGTAGTTCAAAGCATGTCGAAAGTTGAACATGGTTGGCATACATGTAAGCTTCCGCGATAGCGATACCCTGGAATACGTACCTGTGTTCTGTGTCCTACTACACACTGTTTCCATTTCGCTAGACCGACTTGACCCCAAGTTTGCTAGCAACTAGCATGGTCAATTCCACATGCGCACATCGGCACGAACTCGATTCGATGTTTGCCCCAGCAGTCCTCTGTGGCTTTCGGCACACAGCAGAAACACCGAAGTACAACTCTGGGTTCAAGGTTTAGGTGTTCCTGTTTATAGTCTTTGGATGTACAGTATGGAGTTTGGGGTCCATGGTTTCTGCGCAAGGTGGACGTCGTTTGCAGGCTGATGGTGTAGATCTGACCTTCCAAATTGTGGAGGACATCCTGCGTGCTCTGCATTTTCTCGTTGGCCTTAGAGTGATTCCCTGGGCACAAAGTTGATGGATCTATGGCTCCTCCTCCTCCTCCTCCTTAAACCTAAACCCTAAACCCCTAAACCCCTAAGCCCTAAACCCTATATAACTATCAACCCCTAAACCCTAAACCCTCCTCCCTCCCCCTTCCCAACAAGGAAGACAAAAATAGACTTCCAACCCAATAAAGCCCCTTAGAAGGAACCTGTCAGGCTTAGGGTTTAGGGTTGACCATTGATAGTTATAGGGTTTAGGGTTTAGGGGTTTAGGGGTTTAGGAGTTTAGGGTTTAGAAGTTTAGGGGTTTAGGAGTTTAGGAGTTTAGGGTCTAGGGGTTCAGGGCTTCAGGGGTTAGGGGTTTGGGGTCTAGGGGGGTCTAGAGTTTAGAAGGTTAGGGCTGCTTCTTAACGATGCCTACGTCTAGCCGGAGGGCGGTGCTGGCAGCAGTTCGCTTGGGAGAGTCTTGGACAAACCGTGTTAACACTATTCCCTACTAGACAGGCAGAGAAGGTGAGAAGCGGCGTGCGACAGCCCACAGCCTTCCCTGGAACCCTCCACACGCGGCATCCTACTTACGTTTCAGGGTCTGGCTGTTTTGGATTCAGTGTTTAGGGGTAACGGTCCCTGGACACCAAGCCGTTTGCAACCCAGAGTTGGTCCGTTGAGCGCCAAAGACGGTCTTGGGGAATTTCTTGCGTACTAAACTAACCACAGGCCCCTAGGTGGTTCCGTTTTGTGGTTTTTTTAGAACCCTTTAAAGGAACTACTTAGGGGCGCATGGGTAAATGTCATGATTCTTCAACTGGTGGGCTTGCTGTGCTCGGGTTTGAGAGTGTGCGCCTCCAAACCTTCAATCGCTGGACCCTTGCACCGGAATTGCGAAGCAGTCCATTGTCGTCGCTACCCATAGGCTCCTCAGTAGTTCCTTTTTGGGATTATCTTATAGGATCCTAGAGACCAACCACAAAAAGGAACTACTAAGGATCCTGTGGGTAAGCCTGCAGCTCACTAGGCGGAACACCCGGAATCAAAGCTCAGTCTAATCGACCGAACGTCAGAGTTTCAACCCCAGGGACGAAGCCGTCCGCGTTCGAGTCCTTGGAGTTTAAGTTTAGCTCTGACATGAGACCGCTCAGATCCTCGCACCGCCAGAG
Source organism: Symbiodinium necroappetens (assembly GCA_905231915.1). Classification (NCBI taxonomy): domain Eukaryota; class Dinophyceae; order Suessiales; family Symbiodiniaceae; genus Symbiodinium; species Symbiodinium necroappetens. The sequence continues at coordinate 13,433 of CAJNJA010005930.1, forward strand.
AACCCTTATAGAAACCTCACGGATCAGAACCCTGTATAGGTCCCCCCCCAAAACCCCAAACTTTCCCGAAAACCTAAACCCCTAAAACCCTAAACCCTAAAGCCACAACCCTAAACCCATAAACCCCAAAGCCTGGAGACAGAATCTTGTCTGGGTCATCGTTGGATACAATTTTACATTTTTGTTATAATAAAACCCTAATGAGGATTAAAAGAAATGATCATTTTTATCATGGCCCCAACAGGGAACCAGCTGTGCTGTGGCAGGAAAGTTCAGAGACAATACCTGGCGAGGTCGCATCCCTGAATCGGGCGGGGGCTCTAGGGTCTTCAGGCTTTGGAGGGTTTGGGGCTTCTACTTGGAGGTTCATGGGTAGTTATAAGGCTCCTTTAAGGCTTTAAGGGATCTATAAGGGCTCCTTTATAAGGGGTCATACTTGGAGGTTCACGGGTAGTTATAAGTGGGGTAACTAGAGTTATCACCTACATTAGGGGACTTATAACTCCGCTTATAACTACCCATGAACCTCCAAGTAGGGCTTACGGCTTCTAGGGCTTAGAGGTTAAGCCGGGGTCCTCGGGGTTTGGGGAGCTTCTGGTGCTTGGGGGGGTCGTAGACTGGTGCTGTACCCTTACCCTCAAAGGACTCACGTTTTAGGGCTTCTGGGCCCAAAGACCCTATTTTTATAAGGCTTTCGGTGCTAAGAGTAATTTGGGACAGTAACTAAAGGGTACTTTTTTTGGAACCCCCTTAAGGGATCTGCTTTGGGCTATGTTGATGCTATGGGGTGGCGGTTTGCCAAAGGTGTGTGGTTCGGCTCTGGGCCGTGTTGGTGTTGCGCTCTTTTCGTTAGGGGTTAGGGTTTAAGGTTTAGGGTTTAGGGTGTAAGGTTTAGGGTATAGGGTTTAAGGTTCAGATTTTAGGGTTAAGGGCCCATCATTCAACTTTACCTAGCAATTACAGAGGTTCGCTGTTTCCTGTCTACGCAACTAAAGTCATTAAAAGTGTATTATATTTAGAATTTATAGTGTACTGCGACATGATTACTCCCAAGTCCCATCCCAATAATCAGGGTCGCATCTACCCAAACCCGACGACGACCCTGCAAAGCTCTTAGTCTCGAATCCTTCAAGAGCCCATTCAAGAACCATTGGCGGTTACTATTCACTACTTGGAGGTTCATGGGTAGTTAGAAGTGGAGTTATAAGTCCTTAAGATCGGTTATAACTATAGCTATCCTGCTTATAACCCTACTTCCCATTAACCTCCAGGTATGACCCCCCTTATACCCCCTTATAGGACCCCTTAAAGGAGCCCTTATACATCCCTTAAAGGATCCTTAAAACTACCCATGACACCTCCAAGTAAAGCATCCCCTGTTCCCAAAGCCAAAATCCCCGAGCCCCAAACCCCGAACCCTTAAAACGCGGAGACTCCCCAATCCCCTTCATTAAGGAATCTATACCTTTAATTGTAACATAATCTGGAACCCCAAAGTGCTTTGTAAGGTATATTCCTTAATGTACGGTATATAGTCCTTAATTACAGGTAATTATATAGTCCTTAAGTTAAGGTATGTTCCATAGTTTAAGGTCGATTCCTTAATTAAGGGCTTGGGAGTCACTATGAGCCCCGAACCCGCCCAAGGCAGAGAATGCAACAAGCGGCAACGAGTCAGGCCCAAACGGGGGTTTCTGTAGGTGTTTCTTGTAGTTGGCTGGATGTAGGAATTGGGGTTTACTGTAAGGTTTTGGGAGGGTTTGAGGTTCGGGGATTAACCCTATACCCGAAACCCTAAAACCCTTAAAATCTTAAGCCCTAAGCTTTAGATTATAGGTGTTGTGTGTTTGTTGATGATTGGGTTCTTATATAGCTGCCGTCGAGCTGTCGTTTCAGGTCTCGCTGGGTGTATTTTTTGTGGCCATAGTAGTTTGGATATAGGCCTTGGGGTACCCATAGGCTCCTTAGTAGTTCCTTTGGGGATTAATTACTTTATAGGATCCTAAATACCAACCACAAAAAGGAACTACGAAGGAGCCTATGGGTACCCTATAGTTTGAATATGATGCAGGAATATGTAGCTGCTTACATTGCGAGCGTTTGGGATGTAGGTTGCTAGTTAGAGTTCACGGTTTAGGGGCTTCGTGTCTAGGGTTCAGGCTTGAAGGTGTCTAGTTACTACGGTTGATGATATAAACCTTGCATCACCCATAATAAGGAGTATACCATAATTCCCATAGTTTAGGGTCCTCAAGGTAATGCAGGATTTATATCATCAACAGTAGTTCTTCTGCGTGTTGTGTGGGACATCACAGCCGCAAGGCAATGTACCTTTGCTTGGTTAGGCCTTCAGGCCTTAAAGGCTCGTCTACAAAACAGGAGCCGGTTTAACACTTTAAGCCTGAGCATAGTAGGGCTTAGCAAGATCCTTCAGAGGAGGACTTAGTATATACTGTATAAAGTATAGATACATGGATCTGCTTGCAGGTTCATGGGTAGTTATCAGTGAGGTTCTATCAGGATATCAGGAGGGTAACTATACAGTTATAACCTGTACTACGGGACGTATAACCCCACCTATAACTACCCATGAACCTCCAAGTAGGGCAGATGCCCTAAACCCTGAACCCTAAA
>CAJNJA010005931.1:0-17324 GCA_905231915.1 Symbiodinium necroappetens
CGCTTTGTGCAGATGTCTGCTGTGAAGCGCCCCAGCATTGCGTGGACCCGTCACTCAACGTGAAACAATGACTATGTCTGAACATCTGTGAGGTGAAGCCTCAGAGGCCATGCGAAACTACTAGTGAAGCAACTTGTTCAAACGTCAGGGTTGACGTGAAAGGTCGAATCTCCAATGGCAAGCAGGGCGTTGCATGAAAACCGTTTGCAGTGTGACCCTGGGGTCAACTGAGCGACAGTGCTTTGTGCGATGCGAGAACCCCTTTGGCGGGGCGGCTGTACCCAATACAGCGAGCGCACGTTCAACACCACATCACCCGGCAGCAATGTTACCCCGCGCTTACGGAACCAATTTGAGTCAGCTTTCAAGTCCTCGACGAATCATCCGCTTCAAGAGGCAAATCACCGGCACAGTCCTCACGCATGCGAAAACAAGGCCGTCGGTACCTTCCACCCTGCTCAAACAGAACAAACAAACCAACAAGCAAACACACCAACAAACCAACAAACCAACAACCAGACATACAAGCACAACAAACAAAGCAACGAAGAAACCGCACCCCACGCAAACAAGCAAACAAGCAGAAGTAGACAAGCAGACAAGCAACCAAGAAGACAAGCAGACAACCAAGCAACCAAGCAACCTAGCAACCAAACAACCAAATAGCCAAACAACAACCAAACAAGCAAACAAGCAAACAAACAAACAAATCACCAACCAAGCAACCCAGCAACCCAGCAACCAAGCAACCAAGCAACTAAGCAACCAAGCAACCAAGCAACCAAGCCAAGCAACCAAGCAACCAAGCAACCAAACAACCAAACAACCAAACAACCAAACAACCAAACAAGCAAACAAGCAAGCAAGCAAGCAGACAAGCAAGCAAGCCAGCAAGCAAGCAAGCAAGCAAGCAAGCAAGCAACCAAACAAGCAAGCACACAGAAAACAAGCAAGAGAAACACAATAATCACAGTGCCAACCAACCCGGAAAGCGAAACACATAGACAGTTCAGTCGGTGGATATCAAGGTATTTGCTGGCAGATGCACACATCCATTTATGAATGAATGAATGAATGAATGAATGAATGAATGTATGTATGTATGTATGTATGTATGTATGTATGTATGTATGTAATGTATGTATGTATGTATGTATGTATGTATGTATGTGGGGCTGCAGCCCGGCGGAGTCTGTGCCCTAAAGACGTGAAAAGACGTGAAATGTATGTATGTATGTGAACTGGATGCAAGTAGTACTGGGTAGATAGAAAGAAGTAGGTGAATACCGTACCCAGGCCAATTAGAACAAACAGCAAATTGACAAGCAAACAATCCGTTCTTTACAGAAGCAGGAGTTAAACAAGCAAATGTGTATGCATATACATACATATATATATATATGTATGCACACATATATTATGTTAACATACACATGTAGTTATCGAGTCCGCGGCATGATCTAATAGATGCCAAAGACCGTGTGCACCACAGAGACCGGCAGGTGATTCTCAGGGATGTTCTCTTTGAGAGAGCGCTGTGACGCGAGTACACTTTTAAGCCAAGACCAAACGCCCTCAGCTGCATTTGGCTGTGGTCGTCGTTGAGTTGAGAATAAAGATTACATGTTATACATGAGTATCCATATCCGTATCCATAACTGTATCTACATCTACATCCATATTTGTACCTGTATCTGAGTATATCTGCATTTGTATCCGTATTTTTATGTATATCCAAGCCTAAGTCTAAGCCTGTATCTGTTATCTGATATCCATGTCTGTATCTATATCTACGATTATGGATTCTATAGATAGCTAGGTCTTTTGGGCCACACGTATAGGGTTTAAGGTCTATAACAAACCCCTTTTTGGAACTCTTAAAGGCAATTTCACGGAACCCAACGCTGGAGGCCTTCGAACTGGCTACCGGAGCTTCGCACGCAGCCCCCCGGAATGGGTTATAGGGTTTTGGGGTTTAGGTCAGGGGTTTAGGGTTTTTAGGGGGTTTCGTTTCGGGTTTAGGGGTTCAGGGGTTTAGGGGTACAGGGTTCAGGGCATGTCAGTTCCGAAGGTTTTATAAGGTCCCGGTTGGGGCGGAGGGTTCAGGGGTCAGGGGGATTCAGACGATAAGGTTAGTGAACTTAGTAGGGTCTTTGACGGCGGGAAATGTGACTTGGAGGCATGTGTTTGACTTGATGCGAGTCTCCACACCACCGTACCACTCCCTAAACTCTAAGCCCTAAACCCCGTCCTAGTCCTGTGACTGTAGAACTGGGGGGTCCTGACTCTTCCGAAACTCTCAGATGGCACCTGCCTGTTCCAGCAGGCTCTCGCTCGCTTTCAGGGGTTTGTGTCGTTGCAAGCCTGAGACTTGAGGTCCTGCTGGTATTGAAGCATCTTGTAGCCCTGAGCCCTAAACCCTAAACCCGAAAACCTAAAAACTCTAAAGCCCTAAACCCCAAAGCCTTGAAACCCCAAAGCCGCAAACCTTAAACCCTCAAGCCCTTCAGCCCTAACAAACCCCAAGAAACTCCAAAAAACCCAGCCCCACGAAGGTGACACAGAGACTGCAAGAAGACTCTGAGACGCTTCATTAGGGAACATGCCTTAAATCATAGTGAGGATCTGCTTGGATTATTTAGGGTTAGGGTAGATTCCCTAACCGCCCTGACCCAAACCCTAAACCCCAGAAGCCCCAAACCCGAAGCCCTAACCCTACGCTACAAATGCACGGAGGCGTCGAAGAAGGCCGCGAACCGACGACGCAAGGCGATCGAACTGAAACTTTTCTGATGGACGTAGGCTTCTACAATTCCGTAAGGGCTGGGCTCAAGAAGGGCTTTAGGTCCATAAGGGTTTAGGGTTGAGGGCTTAGGGTTCAGGGTTTAGGGCTTAGGGTTTAGAGGGGCTCAATAATGGCTTTAGGTCCATAAGGGAATTAGGGTTCCAGAGAAGTTCCGGAGGGGTGCCGTTAAGAGAACCAGGGGCTTCCATAAGGGTTTAGGGTTTAGGGGTTTAGGGTTTAGGGCTTTTTAAGCTTCCATAAGGGTTTAGGGCAGGGTTTCTATGAAGGTTCCATAAGGGCTCCACCAGAGTCTGCAAGGATCTCAGAAGTGTTCTATTTGAGAGTTCCGGCAGGGTTTATAACGGCTCCATAACGGGTCCTTTAAGACTGCAGGGTTTAGGGTCTAGGATTTAGGGTTTAGGGTGTCAGGTTCCATCAAATTTACTTTTGTTAAGGGGTTCGAATCAAAGGACTCGGGCCTTGGGGTGGCCGGCCCTGACTTTATTACTTGAAAGGACTTTGTTACTTGAAAGGATACCCCTGTACGGTTCAGAGTTGAATGAATTTTGGTAGGATTGTATGGGGTTTTATGAGGGCCTTGTGTAGCATGGCATACGCAGTCACAATGTAGATTTGCCAGGAGCCTCCGTGCCGCAGTGTTGTTAGAGCTTAGGTTTCCCTAGCATGATGGGTTGAAGGTTTGGGGTTTAGGTTTAGGGTTTACGGTTTAGGGCACCGTGTTGACCTACGTCCCTGCAACAGACTTTTGACAAATGCACGCGCTGTTTGAGCGACACACAGACTGTTTGGCACATGCTCCTACATCCGCTCTGCAAGCGCGGTTGATATTTAGAAGCGTGTGAGTCTTTGCGGTCTGTGGCCTATGGCCTCGAAAGGGCTCCACAGTGTGTCTTGAGCTTGCAGCAAGCACAGAGATCGAGACACAGCTGGATGGAAGGTTAACATCAACATACTCCACAAGTAGGTACTTACAACCATGCGATCCGACGTGTTGCTTCTCTTCTACTGTTGTTGTATGGTGTCCTCACGCTTGGGCGAATTCAGCAGGAGCTGTGCGACCCAAGGAACACGCAGGGGCGAAATCGTGATGCGGTGTTGATTCACCTAGAGTTGTTGCAGAAAGCCCCTGCACCCTAAACCCTAAGCTCTTTTCAGCTTTGCCCCCGTGTTCTGCCTGAAATCAGAGAGCCCGAACGCCGAAGATCGTTGTGTTTCGAAGAAAAAAAGATGAGGGTTCAGGGTTTGGGGGTTTGGGGTTTAGGGTTTAGGGGTGAGTGTGTCCTGCGCAATTCCGTTGCAGGGTGACAGAACATGTGTGCCAGCATCTTGCTGCAGTTTGCTTCAGGAACCTACGACAGAACAACTCTTTCTAACTACTGAAGGTTCGGCCCTAAACCCTAAACCCTAAACCCTAAGACCCTCCTTCTATGAGGGATCCTCACTTCAGGGATTTCTGAAGCTCGCGTCTCCCTCAGCCCGTGGGCCCTAAACCTTACACCCAGAAGCATCGCTTTTTTTTGGGCCGGTGTAGGGTTTCGGGTTTTGGCGGACCTTGCAGCCTCTTGGAAGCCATGGATGGTCCAGGTTTTTTTTTCGGTTCTGCTGCTGCTCTTGCGCTCTTCGCTTGGCACTGGCATCTCACGAAAGCGGCTGAGCTGTGCAGTTGTGCAGGGTTGAGGGTTTAGGGCCTTCTAGGGTGCAGCATGGCACAATGCCCTTCAATCAGAGACTGCTAAGCTCAGAGTCTAAGGGGGAATTCAGGTCTCGACCTCTAAAACGCTGAACCTTTGCTTCACCACCAGATTCTTCGGGCTTAAACATTAAGCCCCAAGACCAACACTTCTGAACCCACCACCGCCACTAACGCCCCGAAACCGATACATGCTAAGATGCTAAGCCCAAAGCGTTCAGATCCCAAAAGCACTTCAAAAGGCCGTACGGTTCAAGCCCAACCCCTAAGCCCTGAACCCTAAACCCTAAAACCTAAACCCATCTCGAACAACTCCTGTTTGGCTTCCTTACAATCACCGAAGCTCGAAGCTGGAAGCCTAAAACCCTTGAGCCCCAAAGCCCGTTTAGGGTGTAGGGTTTAGGGCGGTTTGGGGTTTAGGGTCTTAGGGTTGTAGGTTTTTAGGGTTTAGGGTTTCGATCCCAAACCGTGAACCCTAGGCCCCGTTTAGACCTTTTGGGAATGTCTAGAACCGTTGTAAACGTTTATGGAACCTTTGCAGAAGCCCTTTATAGAACGCTTGAAGAGACTTTTTTCGAGCCCTTATATAGAACTGCTATAGCACCCATCCCTTCCTACAGAAAGCCCACAACTCTCACCTGAACCCTGAACTCACCCTTACAGAATCTTAGGAAGCCCTCTTAAAACCATGAGTTGAACCGTTGTAGAACCCTGAAAGCCTCCGTTTTGACCCTCAAAGAACAGGTATACACTTACAGGGCCCATTATGTCAAACCCTAAAAACCCCTAACCCCCTAAACCCCTAGACCCCTTGCACCCTTAAACCCTTGAGCCCAGGAGCAAGTCGTGACCTGGCTCTCGCTTTGCAGCTTCGGTCGAAAAGCCGAGACCAACCCGGGTGCGCTCAGAGTCGAAGAGGAGACTACTACTGTAGGGTTTAGGGTTTAGGGCTGTTGTCCTGCATCACCCATAAGAAGGAATATACCATAACTCCCATAGTTTAGGGTCCTTGAGGTAATGCAGGATTTATATCATCAACGCTAGTCTACTGGGTTCTTGTTAAGGGTTTTTGTTTCAAGTCGCCAAAATAGGGAAACCGTATTATCTCACTTATTACTACTATAGACCCCCGTTATGGTAAGTTAGTACTATAAGTTAGCTTAAACTCCTTACGAAGAGCCCAGCATAGGAGGCCGAAAGGGCGGAAGCGTTACGAAAGACCATTGGTTTTCTTCAAAGGTCGCCACATTGAGGGGTTTAAGGGTTTAGGGTTTAGGGTTTAGGGCTTCGGGTTCAGGGAGTTTGCTGTTTTGGGGTGTTGGTTTCTTTGTGGGGCCAAAAGAGAGGCAGTCTTTCGGGGGGTGGAGGAGGTGCAGGAGGAAGCCTTGCAAGAGGTAGCTCCTCACAGGTGTGAGGTGTGGTCTGCTGAAGAATATGACAGGACCCTCCTAAGTTCACCATTGAAGCACTAGCTCGGGAGTGTTCTAAAGTGTCCAAGCCAGGCAGTGATCGGCTTCAACCCACGATCCGAACTTCGAACCCCCTATTACCCTAAGCCCTAAATCCTACATCCCAAACCCTCATCTCCAAACATGCAGATGGGCTTTCGAAGGGGAGGATCCCGGAGCCCTAAAGCCGAAGCCTGGAAAGCCCGCTTTGCTGAAGGAGCTCGGCAGGGTGCGCTCGAAGATGTGCCTGATGTTTGTCTGCGCTTGCATCCACGCCGTGATGGTCTTGCTCTTGAAGTCTGCTGTGGACTTCATGTGCGAGCCGGGTGTGTCTTCTGGGATTTGGCTACTCTGCTTATCGATGGTCTACGTTACCTACAGCGCCGTGGTAGGCGAGCAGCTGTCTTTGACACCTCGGCGTCTGCATGCCGTACGGGTCTCTCTCATACTAGTCCACGTCGCAGCAATCGTCGCCATCAGCCGCGGATCCAAAGACACCTTCTTGGGCCAAATCGGGCTCATAATTGGGTCGCAGATTCTTCATTCAATGCTTTTTTCGGCAAATGCAGCCACCGTCTCCAGTTCGGTGCTCCACACTGCCCTATACATATGGGCCACAGCACAGGTTCATGGCCGCAGCGCAGTGGACCTTTGGTTGCTTGTGTCCCACTTGTCCTTGCAGGTCTTGGTGTGCAACATGGTCCCTTTCATGCTGGAGCAGACTCTGCGGGAATGTATCGAGGCATCCTTTCAGTCGCAAGACTCGGACTCCTTGATTGATGGCTTTCGGCAGATGCTGAAGGGGATCTGTGATGGAGAGCTGCTTCTGGACGGCGACTTCAAGATCTGCGGCAGCGCGCCGTGCCTGCAACGGCTCCTGTCAAGCAGGGACGACTTTGCCGGGCGCAGCTTTCGGGAGCTTATCGGCGATGACGAAGCGAGGAAGACATTTGATCGCTTTCTGGCCAAAGCTGCACTGCCAAAGGAGGCCACGCCGGGATGCCTGCGTGTCCCTCTGAAGACTGCTTCAACGCAGATCGTCTCCGTGGACATGTTCCACGTTCCGCTTCCGCACAACCTCTACGGTTTGAATACCATCCACCATCTGCAACTTGGCACTAATGTGGAGGCCTCAGCAATTGGAATAGGGGTTTGGGGTATATTGTGCTATAATTAATCACACGAGGAACCTTGGGGATTAGTATGGGTCGTTCTTCAACCTTCTACACTAGAGAGCTGCTTCCGCCACTCTGCGCTCTTTTCCACTGTGTACACGGACTGCACCGAAGGGCCTGTTTGTTCATAGGGATCGAAATGAAATTATTCGTCGCAAGTAGCCCAATATAGTGTACCACAAACCTCCTGAACCTCTAAACCCCAACCCTAAACCCTAAACCCCTAAACCTTAAACCCTAAACCCTAAACCCCTAAACCCCTAAACCTCTAAACCCTAAACCCTAAACCCATGAAGATCCCCTTTTTTCAAGACGCCTTTCTCTGTCGGAAGCTTCCGGCTCCTTCTGCGCCGAATCCCCGAACCGTCTCAAGCCTCGACCTCCGGCTCTTGCTCTTTAGGGTTTAGGGTTTAGGGTTTAGGGTTTGAAGGTTTAGGTTTACCTGGACCCCAAGGTTAGGGCATAGGGACTTGGGATTTAAGGTTTAGGGTTTAGGGTTTGAAGGTTTAGGGCTTACCTGGATCCTAAAGAAGCTACCTTCAGGGTTCCTTATTATGATCTCTCAATATACGTCCTTAAAAAGGTAGGTTATTTGGGGTTTAGGATTTAGGGTCAAAAGCCGAACCCACAAATGCCAAAAAAACCTCTGGAACCCTAAACCCAAAGGGTTTAGGGTTTAGGGTTTAGGGCCTTAAAAGCCGAAGTCTACACCCCAGGCTGGCCCTTACAGAAGATGTCCACGCAACGGTGCAGCCAGAGGCGCCTGGGATGGGATCGGATGTTGCTGCTTCAGTGCTCAGGATTCTTTATATTTCTTCTGGCTTTGGGGTTTGTGTTTTTTTTTTAGTTTGTAGGGGTTTGGACGTTCGGAGTGAAGGGGCTGATGAAGGGGCTGAAGTTCTAGCGGCTTAGGTTCTCAGTGTAGAGCATTTTTGACTCCTTACAGAACTGATCCCACTTGGTGACCTTAGAACCCAGCAGCCTCGGCTGCTCAAGTTCCTTTCTCCAACTTGCCAATGCCCGCCAGATGCCAAGCATCCTTTTTGGGATCATGTTTCAGCGCTTGGCAGCTAACCCCAACATGCCGATGCCGCCAATAAACCCTAAACCCTAAACCCTAAACCCTAAACCGTCGATGCTCTGAATCCCCAGCGCTGAACGGATGAGGGGTCGGCGGGAAGGAGAGGCTCTAACTACTTGCAGCCATACTTTTCTCGCCCGAATCCTTTCAGGAAGCCCTTGGATCCGATCCTCAACAGCGAAAGCCTTAAAGGAGCCCACTCCAACCCTAAACCCAAACCCTAAAACCCTAAGCGGTAGGAGGCTGAAAACAAAAAGCTTCCAGAACGGAAGGCCGACCCGGCGACCCAGAACGAGCCTTGGGCTGTTAGAGAGGACTCAGTAGAGTTTGAGCGTTTTTGCTCTCGCTCTTGGGGTTTTTTAGGTCCCCTTGGAAGTCTGGAGTTCAGGGACACGAGTACCCTTCTAGGGTTTAGGGTTTATTTAGGGCTTAGGGCTTGAATCGATCAGTTCCCCCGTTTTTGTTTTTGGAGAGCGGCCATCAACAGCTCAGGGGCTTTACATCCTTTTTGTCTAGGTCCCTGAGTAGTACCCTTTTGCCCTTTTCTATTTTAGGGCCCCCTTACCAAAACCGAATAATAGGAAAAAGGGTACCCTTACTATAAAGGGGGCTAATTACTCAGGAACCAAGTTGTGTCCAAGAGTGCATCAGTAAGGTTTGGGAAAGCAGACGTCCGGTTGCCGGCGCGCCAGCATCTGCAGCAAGTACAGCGGCCAGGCTGTAATATATATATATATATACATACCTATATCTATATCTATATACATACCCATAAATCACTGGATAAGTGTAAGTATAAATATAAATATAAGTATAAATATAAATATAAATATATATATATACATATGTATATATATATATAGATATAGAGTAAACAGATAAATAGGTAAACAAATAATAAATACATAAATATAAATATACATAAATAGTTATCTATCTATCTATCTATCTATCTATCTATATATATATATACATGATGAAGAATATGTTTCGTGTGATATAGTATGCATAGTATCTGATAGGTCCATGGAGGAGCTTGTATCGATATCTGTCTGATACACTGGATTGCATAGCGGCAGACGCGCCGAGGACACCCACGTGGAATGCTACGAGGAGCTGACGGAGATGACGCTTCTGCTGAACACCAGCACGGAGCTCATGGACATCGAAGAAGCCCATCTGCGCTTCGTCGCTCGCCTTCTCGTTTTCTTTTCGGTAGTCTTCGGCTCAAACTCTGCTTTTGACGTGAACGGAGGTTCGCAGGACCGACGACTCCAAGGCGCACAGAGTCTTGTGCTGTAGTACCATAGCATACTAGTCTGGCTTTGCCGGCTTTTTGTGTCAGGTCCGGATGGGCATGCCCACCCTGAAGCGCTTCGCCCGGCCGCTGGACTGGGCCGGACTTGAAGCGGCCCTGCGTGGCTACGCGCGACAGGTCCGGAGGTCCCAAGCCCACGGAGAAGAGGCTGGGCCCTTTCTCAGCCCACAGCGATTACTAGCGTTATTTTCAGGATTGCTTCTACTATTACTCTTATGATTGTTGTTTTGCCTACAAATGATGTTGCTTGTAGCATTTAGTGATATGATGGCTTCCTAAAAGCCTGTCAGTGTCCCCTGCTCAGGCAGAGAAGCAGGCGGGGGGGCCGGGGCCGGGTTGCTGGGGGTGTGCTCAGGCTCGGCTCTAGGCATGAGAATAATTGAACAGCTTTAGGGTTTAGGATTTAGGGTTTAGGGTTTAGTGTTTAGGGTTTAGGGTTTAGGGTTTAGGGCTTGTGGGCTTGTGGCCGAGCCTTTCTGTGTTCGCACGAATTTCTACATCTGATTCTCGTCCTGTATCCATAGCAAGCTAGATGTCTCTCCATCTGTATCTGCATGTGCACACATATATATATATTATATTTTTCGTCCTTGATTTATATATCTATATATGTAGAGAGAGAGAGAGAGAGAGAGAGAGAGAGACAGAGATAGAGCTTGGTACAGTTCTGGGCACAGACCCGTATACATCGGTAGCAATCTTTATTCACGTATACTTAGGTCATCCATACATACATACCTCGATAGGTGTTCATGCTGGCACTTCTAGATATGCCGATGTGCAACTGTAGGCCTTTGTGAAGTCTAGGACATTTTCAGGTGGGTAGTTACCGTCATAGGAGCCTTTTTGAATCTCTATATACCTTATAGAAGCCTTATAGAAGCCCTATATACCCTACACTCCCCACCTATCGTTTCCTTTGCCTGTAGGGGCCGAAGCCTCAACCCTACCAGCCCCGCGTTTGTGAAAACTGTGCTTTTTTCGAGGTGTTTCCGGGCTTGATGCTGCGGCTTCCGGGCGAGTCGAGGAAGCACCTCCTCTCCAGGCTCCGCCGTCGCTTTAGGGCTTAGGGGCTTAGGAGCTTAGGGTTTCGGGTCAGAGTTTGGGGTTGAGTTTTTATAGGGGTGTATTTTTTTCTAGGCTTTGTTGTTCCTGGGTTTGGGCTCAACGCAAAAAAAAGAGAGACTCGATACTTTCTTGGCAGCGAGGAAGAGCTGAGAGTGAGAAGCCAGTCGAAAGCGACTAGAAGATTTTGAGAAGCAGGAGCAATCGAAAGAAACTCGAGACGGTGCCACAGAGAAGAGACTTGGGGAAGAGGAGCCAATCAGTCGAAATGGGGAAAGTATGTGAAGAGGGTTTTAGGGTTTAGGGTTTAGGGGTTTAGGGTTTTGCAGCAGGATCAAAGCGCTCGAGAGAGATTGCAGAGTTTGACAAGATTCGAGGAGAGTGGGAAACCACACGAAAGGGATACCAACCGTTTTGCTCCTCGTGGAATTGTCGTCTTTGTCAGATTCTCTGGTCTCTATCCAGCAGCTTTTCCAATCGTGTTCCACTATTCTGTTCCTCTTTCTCTCAATTCTTTGCTGTGGAAAGCTGTCTAGTCCGGCTGACTGGTTCTGCTCCTCTTTATCCATGTCTCCTCGTTGTCAAACCATTTCAAGCGGCCTGTTTCTCAAATTCTCTTGTCCCCGAAACCCTAAACCCTAAGCCCTAAACCCTAAACCCCCAATACCCTAAACCCCGCAAGCTGCTTTTGACATCCATCTCTTTGGTTTCGAGTCGTTTGCTGCTGTTTCTCAAAATGTCTGGTCCCCTTTCGACTTTTCGGCTGGTGGCTCTAATTAACTGTAACAAGAATTTATAACGATACTGTCAATAATAAGAGCTATCATTGTTATTGTTCTTTGTTATTACCGTTTTGTATTGGAATTGTTACTGTTGTTGTTATTCTTGTTATTAGTGTTTTTATTGTTATTAGTCTTATTACTAGTATTATTGTTTTTATTGATATTCTTGTTACTGTTGTTATTGCTGCTTTGACTCCTCTAGACAAGTCCTCTAGTCTCTTCCGAGCGGTCAGATTCCGTTTGTGACATCTTCGAGTACCTTTTCACTCCTCTGCTCCTGGTTCTCGGTTTATGGTTTAGGGTTTAGGGTTTAAGGTTTAGGGTGGTTCTCCAGTCCCCAAATTGCTCACCTTCCCCGTTCTCGAACCCTCGTTCGAAAGGTTTGTCCCTGCTCAGTTTGATCAGTTTCTTCCTTTTGTGAGCTTTTCTAGTCTCTCCCAAGCGGTTTGCTGCTCTTTCTCAAGCTCTCCTGTCTCTTTCGAGGGTTTCCTTCTCTGTCTAAAACTGCGAACGGGACAACAAACACTGGAGAACCCGACTCAGGCAGCTCGACGCTGGGGTTTCGGGTTTGGGGTTTAGGGGTTTAGGGTTTAGGGCTTAGGTTTGTGAACTGGGGAGCAAGACGCTCGAACAGGATTAGAGGACTTGGCAAAGCAAAGAGGGGCAAACCCTTCGAGAGAGATTGGAAAGTTTGACAGCGAGGAAAGTCTGAGAACGAGGACAGCACCAGTCGAAACGAGGTGACCAAAAGAACAATGTGAGAGTGAGCAACAAACCAGTCGAAGGGAGCTAGACGGTTTGAGGAAGATGTGAAAAAAGGAGCTAGCTAACCAAAGCAGGCTAAAGACTGTGACAAACAGGAGACCATTTCTGACAAAGCGGGGCGTATGAGGTTGAAGAGGCAACCCGTCGAAAGAGACTGGGGAGAAACAGGACCAAACTGCGAGAACAAGAATATGATCGCTTGACAGCGGGGGTGCAAGCCGCCCGAAACAGACTAGAGACTTCGTGAAAGAAGAGGAAACCTTCAAAAACCATCCAAAAGGAACTGGAGCTCTAAGACACAAATACTATACTATACTATACTATACTATACTATACTATACTATACTAAGGGCAACACGGTTCGACAGAATCTTTGCAGTTCTGAGAGGAGGCAGCGGTCGAGGTAGTCCAGGAACTTGAGGTGCAGAGGAGCAGGCCCCTTCGAAGGGAATCTCGAAAATTCGACCAAGAGGAGATATTTAGAACAAGGAGAGACTTTGATGACAAAAACGGAAATTTTGAGGACAAGGAGCAAACTAGTCGAAAGAGATTCGACAATGTGGGAACACGAATCGCCGGTGGAAGGAGGCTTGGCAATTTGACAAGGACTTTGAGAATCAAGAGCAAACCGCTCGAAAGAGACGAGGGGATTTGACAAAACGCGGAGAATTTGAGAAAGAGTAGCAAACCAGTCGAAAGGGACTAGAAAATTTAAGAAACAGGAGCAAACGTGCAGCAACATGACAGAGAGGAGAATCTGTAGAGCGAGAAGTTCTTGTTCATATCCCAAACAGTTTGGTGCAAGTGTTCTGGTTAATCTGAACGGAAATGCCAACGTTTCCTCCAGTGGTTGCCGAAGTTTGTTTGCGGCCTCTTGCCCCACCGGCAGGAGCCTGGTCGTAAGCTCTCCTTTCGAGCGCAAGAAGCACGACCCCGTCTACCTCTACCTGCACATGATGGACTTCAGCGGGGTTTATCAGATGAGGGCAGAAGGCTTGTAGATCCTTGTAAGGCTTTGTGGGGTCTCATGAATGCATGAGAGGTTGTCGACATAAGATTCTACGTACAGGTATCGACGTCCTGTGGTGCTTGTTGAAGATACCTGCCCCCAACGACAGCCGTCCAGTTCGGAACTTCTTGTAAGGAAGTGTATGAGTGGTCTTCATGGTGCCTCGGCCCCAAAGCCCCAAACACACACTAAGCTTTAGGGTTTCGGGTTCAAGGGTTTATGGGCTTAGGGGTTTAAGGCTTAAGGGTTTAAGGGTTTAAGGGTTTAAGGGTTTAGGGTTTAGGGTTGAAGGGTTCAAAGGTTTAAGGGTTTAAGGCTAGGTTTTGAACAAGAGATCTGCATCTTCGCGCGTGAGACGGGGTCAGGACTTCCAGGGGCCACCGAGCGAAAGACCTCGCATGGATGGTCTCGAGGAGGCCGGCGGCCAGAGGTGTCAAGCTAGCTCTAATCATAAGGACCCTTGGGGTGGGGGTAGGGGGGGCTTAACACCCCTAAACCCTAAACCCCTAAATCCCTAAACCCTAAACCCTTAACATCCCTGAACCCTAAACACTAAACCCTCCCTAAACCTAAGCCCTAAACCCTAAACCCTAAGGGTCCCTGTGTGATTCTAGTTCCGCCAGTTGCTGGGTTCAAGGGACTCAGGTCTGAAGCTTCAGACTTTTTTGCATCTTAGGCCTCGGGGGCTTTCCGTGGGGGGTAGGGTTCAGGAGTTTAGGGTTAAGGGTTAAGGGTTTAGGGTTTAGGGTTTAGTGTTTGGGCCTAGGGGCTTTAAGCCCCATGAGGACCTGACAAGATGCTTAAAACATCAGAGGACAACCATGGCCCCCACACACGGAAGTTTTAGCTGCACTGCAGAACATACACAATTCCCTTGTGAAGACTGAGCGGTATTGAGCCGGGTGAGGAGACCTCGAACTGAATTGTTTAGGAGTTTAGAGTGCAGTTTAGGGCTTTAGGCTTTTTCGTTGCAGGGTTTTTTGGCTTAGGGCTTCAGGGTTCTAGGGTTTAGGGGTTTAAGGTTTAGGCTTTTGGGGTTTATGGTGAGGTTTTTGGGTTTGCTGCTGGGTCGAAGGTCGAGCGCAGAGAGGCCAAAAGGTCCAGCATGATTTCGTAGCATGTCTCGTCCAAGGGTGAGGCATGTGCTAGCACCTGGCCTTAGTTTGCGGATAGGAACGACAGGTTCACTGCCGCGATTTTTACGTTCGTTATGATAACCACTGCGTCAGGGCTGTTTCGCAGCGTTCGAGAGCCAAACTTGAACCGCACTTGTTTCCAACAGGTCCTTTCCTTTCGAGTTTGAAACTGGTTGACTAGCCATGGCAATGTCTCTGCTGTCCGCTCTTCTGACATTCTGCAGCTGCGCGTTGTGCTGGATCTTATGCACAAGGTGGCTGTCCGTGATTACAACAATTTCAGATGGCAGAGCGGCTTTGCAATGCCCTAGTGATGGAGAAAACTGTGTGGCGATTGTCCATTTCAGGGTCCTTCCGCAAGCTTGGTTCATCCTTGTGCTTGCATTTCTGCTAGTTTTTTTGCCGTCTTCAAGTGCCCGTGGCCTGGGCGGCATGGGCTTCAAATGGTTACAGATCCCACTGGGGATTTATTGAAGGAAGTTGGCCGACTGTCCCAGCGAGAGTTTCATCAGAATATTGGTTGGGGCCGCCATGTGCGTGGGAAGAATTTTGCTCTCACAAAAGACAACATGTTTGCTGGCTTTGCACAGGCTTGGGCGGAAGGCGATGGATTGTGGGTCGAAAAGCTGGCCATTGAAGTGAGCTTCCGGCGTGGCGGCTTTTGCCGCACGTTGTTGGGAATGTTGGCACGGTGCGCTACAACCGCTACGGGCATGTTCCGTTTGGCAAGCTTGCGCAAATCCGAAGCTGCTTGGGCATGTTTGGGTTTTAAAACTGTTGGCCATGACGCTGAAGGTTTGAAGGTGATGCAGTGCTCCATCAGCGTTTTTGTGCAAGGAAGCGCCCCGCAGCAAGAGCAGCTCTTGACCTCGAGCCAGCAGCATCAAGCAAGCGCGTCTCGGGCAGACGATCTGGAACAACTGCTCTTGCAGTCGCAAAGTCGCTGTGAAGACTTAGATCAAAGAGGTGTCGCCTTGGCCCAGCAATGTGAAAATTTGGAACACGTGCTTGCGCAGTCGCGAAGAGACGTTGAAGCAGCTCAGCCTCGGACAAACAGTTTGGAACACATGCTCTTATAGTCGCGAAGACGCTCGGAAGAGTTAGATCAAAGAAGTGTCGCCATGGCCCAGCAATGTGAAAATCTGGAACACGTGCTGGCTCAGTCGCGAAGAGATGCTGAAGCAGCTCAATCTCGGGCAAACGATCGGGAACATATGCTCTTACAGTCGCAATCGGGGCGAGCCGTGACAGCTGTACAAAGCGCAGCTGCTCAGTTGAATACTCGCTTATTCTTTGAGAGCCCAGCTCTTGCCAAAGCTTTTTCCCTGGGCCGGTCCCCTCATCGCGATTAGCTCAGATTGCGTCTGACCCCTCGGTGACAGACGGTCAGCAGTCAAATGATGGTCCCTCCCCTGCCCTAAAGGGAGGGGACGGACAACCTACTCAAAGACTGGCTGATCCATGGCATCTCTTTCACTTGTGTGGGTGCGCAGGAAACGCAAGCTGGCCTCCCTGCACCAGTGATTGCCCGCCTGCTACAGTGCCCGATTGCCCGGGTCGTGGATTTCATGCATTTCCACCTGCATAGCTGAGGGGCGACACTAGAGGATGGCTCCACGGAGCCGCGGAACAATGCGGCAGCTAACACGATAAAGGAGTATCGGAACTTGCGACTGCGGCTGCAGGTGGAGGATACTACTACCTTTGGCGCTCACATTCTTCGCGTCAACCTGAGCGATGGGTCTGGCTCCAAGCCCGACTGGCTTTGCCAGGCCAACAAGCGACAAGCGGTTCCCATCTCAAGTGGGCTCTGTCCTCACCTTTTCCCTTGGCCACCTGGGGACGCACTCCATTTCGGGTGTCCTCATCCACCCCGGGTTAATTCCAAGGACAAGGCGCATCAGAGAGCCACCAACAGGGTCAATCCGAGCTACAGCCAGTCACTAATTGCTGGATGGCCTCAATTCCTTGGCAATTTGCCGCGTGTTGGCTTCTCCTCTTGGTGGGAGCTGCAATACTTTAGTCTGCGCAGCGTAAAGACTGGAGGTACTATGGAGGCCACCCGCTATGTCCTACGTTTCTTGTGTCTTTTTAGGCCCAAAAACTGCGCCCACGTGATGAAGCAGAGTCACCATTGCGGCTTGCTTGCCTTAATAAGATTCGCAAAACGTTCTAAAGCTGGAAATCAACCTAGCCGCCGGTGACGGCGTCTACTCCGGAGGTTCCCACATGAGTTTGCTCTCTGCGCCTTAACATTTGGGTCTATTTTCCGGGCCTCTCTATTTTCATCATGGTTGCCACAAGGAGCAACAGTATCACTCGACATGCCACCGAGTATAACCCCCTTACCGCGAGACTATCTGCCCGGCTCTTCCGCGCAGACTTGCATGCGAACTACCACTTACATAGTCGTTTAGCCCTCACGTGGCCTTCCAAACATAAACTACAGCTAGCACAATAGCAACTCATCCCGTTTGGCAGCTTGCAGCCCATACAGCGCTGATATCTCTCAACTCTATAAGGTGACTCCTTCCCTAACGTAGGCCAGCACACATGGGGGAAAGCCACAACAAGAGACAGGAACGTAGCGGAACGTAAAAACCCGTGCAGCGGAACGTAGGCCAGCACACATAGGAGGAAAGCCAACAAGAGACAGGAAGCGGAACGCAAGAACCGGGCAGTGGAACGTAGGCACACAAGGGGGAAAGCCAAAAAAGGCAGGAACGCGCCGGAACTAAAAACCGGGCAGCGGAACGTAGGCCAGCAGACATAGGGGGAAAGCCAAAAAAGGACAAGAACGCAGCGGAACGCAAAAACCCGCGCAGTGGAACGTAGGCCAGCACGCATAGGGAAAATGCAAGAAACAGACAGGAACCTGAGAACCCGGGCAAGGGAACGCGGGCCAGCAGGTTTTGCAACACCCTACGCCCCGAAACCATCGCAAAATCCTTTTATCAGGACAGAAACTGGTGGATTCTGGGGCGCACACCGCATCGCAAAACCCCTTTATGCGGTCCGAAACTAATAGGTTTTGAGGCACGCCCCATAC
>CAJNJA010005932.1:0-11307 GCA_905231915.1 Symbiodinium necroappetens
TAACCTTTTGAATTATACTAGGATCATATGAGCCCCAAGAGGTTAAAGGTTACCTACTCAGCCCCTTTGTATGAGGGCTCCAGAAAGAAGGGTTTCTTGGTTTCATTCTGAGGGTTTAGAGTTGAGGCCTGGTATCACATAGAGGCATGCGTAAGATGATACAATATCCAAGTATAACCCCAACAAATAAGGGGACCCCTAATTCGACATATATACCAAGAAATCCCGAAATGGAGCGGTCCTTCATGTGCAAACCCTGCCTTGCAAACCCTGCAGCACCAACCGCACACTTTACGACGCAAGTAGGGGCCGGTGCGGTTTTCGCAACTTCTGGTTTCCGATTCGCCCTCTCGCGTTTCGGGGTTTCGATCTTACTGTGGTGGCTTGGGGCTTGGGGTTTAGAGTGGTTTAGGGTTTAGAGTTTAGGGTTTAGCAGGGTTTGTGAGGCCATCAGAATGAAGATCCTACTGCTCAGGATCTCATTTCGGCCCTTTGACAGACCCTCTTGAGCTTTTCCCTGCTTCCTTCAGTTTCGGGATTTGGCCCATATCCAAAAAATCCCCGAGCCTTTTGTTCTTTGAGCTGGCTGAAACCCTAAACCCTAAACCTTGGACCCTAGACCCTAGTCCCTAAACCCAAAACCCAAACCCCAAAACGGCTTTGGGTCAAGAGCTTCGGGTTTGGGAGCGACCGAACGGATGGAAGCTCTATCGGGGCATGCCCCTGTCTGAGGTAATGATGCTTAGGGTTTGGGGTTTAGGGTTTAACCCTTTTGCAACTGGCCTGCTGCGACCCTGCCAGGACGAACCTAAACCCCTAAACCCCTACAACCTTAAGCCCTAAACCCCTAAGTTAAGCCCTAAACCCCCCAAAAGCCCAGCATCGGAGCCTCGATTCGGAGGGAGCCCTTCGTCATCGGCCCGCGGGCGGCCTCTTGGTTGAAAGGCTTTGGGGCTGTGGGGATTTGGGCGGGTTGTTCTTTTTTTTTTTGGTTCTTTGGTTTGTTCTTTTGTTTTTGTGTTTTTTATGGGCCGGGGGTTTAGGGTTGAGGGTTTTTTTGTTTTAATTGGAGTTTTCGGGTTGAGGGGTAAAGGGTTTCACGGCCTAGGAGTTTAGGGTTGTAGGGTTTAGGGAGTTTGAAAGGCTTTTTGGAAAAGGGATGATCAGGGTTCTATATGGTTCCAAAAGGGTTCTACAATCTACTGTACGGGTTCCTCGGGTTGACATGTGGGGAAAGGCTTTCGCAAGGGTTTAGGGCTTAGGCGGCTTGAGGCTCGAGGTGTTTAGGGCATAGGGCTAAGAAGGCTTGAGGATAAGGGGGTGATAAGGGCTTAAGGAGGTTCTATTTTGGGCTTTATACGTGAAGAGGCAACTATGTGGAGTCAGCAGCACCAGCAGCAGCAGCATCTGTGTGCTGGTGTCTATGTCTCTCTCCGCCATGACAAGCATGTTCCGCTCGGCAGCGTGGATGATTCATGTTGCCATGGTTATGACGCTTTGCGAGAGATGCCTACAGTACCTCTTTCGAGAAGAGGATCAAGCCGGATGTATGTGCGAGCACCTGGATCTGACATTGTTCTTCGGGTCAGACTAGCGTTGACACGCCCTTCTGTTCAATGTCGCAGGACGCCAGGCAACCATTCTTAGCAGTTCGACATGAAGAAAGCTGCGACTACGTAAAGAGCGACAAGCAAGGGCCGATCTGCTCGGAGCCGCAAAACTGCCTCAACACTGAACAGTAAGCTGTATCTCTTCCCCAGGGCAAAGACATACACTCTGAAGCCCTCATAGTAGAGCCTGAACCCTGAACCCTTCGCCCCTGCAGCCTTGAGGCTTTTTCCGTGGTCCTATACCAACAAACCCTCACCCTAACCCTAACCCCCCAAACCCTACAAAATAGTATGTTGTGACCCCTTAATTTTAAGGTATAACCCCTAAAACCGTAGGTTTTTGGATCCCCAGGAAGCCTTACAGCCCTACGCCCTACACCCCAAGCTCCGTCTCCGAGACTGCCGGCAGAGTTGGAGAGGTAAGTCGCTGTGGACCTTGAACCATAGTAGTTAGGACTAGGGGGACCCTTGGGGATATAGACCCTCTCCATAAGGTCCCTTTTAAGAGAGCCAAGTAGGGTTGAGAAGGGTCCCCTTTAAGGGGTCTTCCTGATACTACCTAGGAAACCAGGGCCGTCTATCCGGAGTGATGTTTAGGAGGGGTGTCTAGGCCTAGGGTTTAGAGCGGAAATTTTAGGGTGACCTAGGTAGTGTTTAAAGTCAGGGACATATTATGACATATTATGTCATACTAGAGTGCCGTGCGTCATACTACATTTGCTTTATTATACTAAACATACTCTCAAACCACATGATATCACCCGGAACGCTTAGGCAGGGAGGGCCCTGACGTCTTCCCGCAGGGTTCAAAACTGCTGGACTACTGTAAATGAATGGGTTCTTCTCTTAAGGAGCCTATTCAAAGCTGTCATGGTTTAAGGTCTAGGGTTAGAGTTTAGGTTTAGGGTTCAGCTTATATAACATTAGCAATTCATGACTAGACTAGCAATACATACTAGTAACGCCATTTCTGTGTATATCTCCCCATTCTCAAAGAGATCTGGGCTGAGGCCGGTCGTGGAGGAGCCAGTTTTAGAATCCAATAAACGTTCCTTTATAGCAGACCCTCTGAGTTTCGAGGGTTGTCTTTGTTAGGGTTTTTGGGGTTTCTGGCTTACGGTAGGGTTCAAGATTCAAGGCATAGGGATAATAAGGGAAAGCCGTAGCAATATGGGTAGTTCTCTAGCTTAGGGCCCCTTTTTTAAGTCCCAAATATAGTACGCCACCCTTGTAAAAAAAGGCCCCCAAAAGGGACCCTAATTTAGAGAACTACCCATATGCAGTCGCTTGCCTGGTTCTTGAGGAAATGAAAAAAGGTCGTTCTCGAGCTTGGGGTTCAGTTCATCTCTAGGCCGGCTGGGGCCAAAGCACATTTTCGGGTTTAGGGTTTAGGGGATATAGTCTAAGTGTCCGAATCCAAACCCCAACACGCAAACCTTAAACCCAAAATAATCTTTCGATCCCCAAAGGCCAAGCTTCCGAACCCCCAAACCCGACACACCATTGCTTCCATGAGCTATCCCTTTTTATGAAGGTCTGCCGGGTCCGAATGCGAAGGCTGAGGAGTTTTGGTTTAATATTGGGGTCCGCAATGGTTGGAAACACCTAAACCCTGAACCCGCAAAAATACACCCTTTTTTTTGAGCAGGGACTGCAATGCACTGAGCCCTGAATCCCTTCAGCCAAGCTCCAAGCGCCAGCGCTTATGGCAAAAATAAACCCTAAACCCTAAAAAATAAGCCCTAAACCCTAAACCCTATGAACAAGGTTTACGTGCTTAGAACTCGGAGAAGCCAGGCGAGGTCTCTCGGTTCGCAGCCGGACAACGGCAACGCTCGAGCGATTAACCTCTTATTGAAGCGCGCCCTAAAGCCCTAAAGCCCTAAACCCCCAAAAAAACCTTAACCCCAAAGGCCCTAAACCCCTAAAAACCCTTCTAAAGCCCTAAACCCCTTTGCGCTAAACCTGACGCCTCCCTGATTCAGCCTAAACGAAGCAGGACTCAGGGTTGAAAGTTTAGGACTTTCTTGTTGAGGGTTTAGGATTTAGTTTCGACTCTCATTTTGGGGTTTAGGGTTTAGGGTTTAGGACTCACACCGCATTATTCTGGGTTCAGGGCTTCGTGCCCGGCTAAGTCTATGCAAGCATGGAGTTAGACCACCTTGCGGCTCCAAAGCTTTCTCCACGGACCAGCCCCCGGCTCTCGGTTCTTGCCACAGGCAAGATGGCTACGCGTGCAGTAGCCTTGACCTGACTTGAGAAAACGGCTGATATAGGGGCCTTAATATATTCTAATGTACGGAGCTTTCGTTCATTGCTCCGGGGCTTCTGACTGCATGGAAGTGGACTCAGAGACGGCCCCAAGCTCTACAGGGCGGCCACGACGGTCAAGCTGCAAGAAGTTGAAGAACTGCAGGCAAAGATAGACGGGCTGCACCGAGAGTTCCGATCCATCTTGATTGATGTTGGCCCCCTGGACTAGTCTTAGCTGCGAGTTTCTGGCAAGAAGGGACAAGTTTCCCCCATTTCCCTCTGCCAGGATCTCTGGCATGCGAACATGCAAAGGACCAAGGGCCTGTGGGACGACGAACCCAATATCCGTACCGAGAGCGCTCCACACAGCCTCCTGCAATTTGGGCAATGTTGATGGCCACTCCGACGGAAGCATCATGTGCTTGAGAGTTGGCATCCCCGATCCTCGGTCTTCGGACCGTGTAAACCGTATCCTGGCCTCCTTGACGTCGAACCACTCGGTCTGCCCTTCCAGGAATAAACTGATGTCGACAATCTCCCGGCAAGATGTTAGGGTCCTTCTTGTTGCTTTGTGAAGAAGATGCCGAGGCAGAGGAAGCCAAGCGAAAACGACGGGCCGACCTAGCAACTGCAGCCCGGTCCACAGAGAGGCGTGCATCGCAGGGCTGCGTAGCGGAGGCTTCGGGGTCTTCGACAAAGCCAAGAAGGTAGCGACTTTCCTGCCCAAACCTGTCAGGAATATGGACCCAGGAAGGAAATCCCCATCATTTCATCCTGGCGGTGAAGAACCAACTGTAAGCTTGTTGGCCGGTCTCGGATCTGAAACTGGCTGTCCAGCATTACGTCTGCATCCACAGCGCACCGCACGATACCCCGGAATGCCTGCTGAGCTTCCTGGTTTAGAGTTTTGGGTTTAGGGTTTAGGATTTAGGGCATTCAGAAATAATCATAAGCCGAGCCAGCTGTTCGACCAGTACGACGAGAGATATCGAACACAAGCACCGTTGACCATTGGGAAGGAGGTTGTCGAACAAGCTGGAGCTATGAACCGTACTCTGGCTCCACGAGTCAGCAACAAATATCATCACCAAGGGAAGAACGGCAATCCTGCAAGATAGTGAGGCCACTCCCAGCAGGTCCAGCTGGTCGAAAGCGGCGAGCGAAGAGCGAACGAAGATAATCGCCATGACCGAAAAATACGTGTCTTCCAGAGTGTCAGACGGGATCTCTTGAAAATGATCTCAAGGCTGTTCGCATACACAAGGCCGAAGAGTAGCGCCCGAGACACGGAGCACAGGGGTGGAGCCAAGCAGGCATAGAACAGTAGCGTGGCCAAGATACACATCTCAGCATGAATCAAGGTTCGTGCGGCCCAGATATACAGTGTTTTTGTGAGCTCTTCGGACTTTCATCCAGTCTCGGATCTCGAGACGGCATAAGCAAGGCGGGCACCTTCTGCAACGCAGTGGCCAGTATTTGGGCATTGCCTTTGGCTTCCACTCCGATCACGTTGATGTGGCACAAGACCAGTAGAACAACAACAGCACTTGCAACAAGGACCGCCATGGCCTCTGATTGCAACAAACCCCTAAAGCCTCATCGTTTAGGGTTCCGCGTTGAAGCTGAGCTTGAAACATGTGCCGCTGGTGGTTTCGGGCAAACATCTGACAGTTGGCAGTTGAACGAAACCCGACCCCGGGCTCGACCCAGGACCAAAATATCAACACCCTGCCTTTTCTGAGCCCAGACTCACCCTGGACCCTTGACCCAAATATCACTGTACGGCGCCCTTTAGGGTTTTGCTGGTGATCGGCAAGCTGCACACCCGATCTGGTTAAGAGGCCAGGACGAGTCTTCAATCCTGAAGCTATGCCCTCCCGCATCGACAAGGCCCTTCGACCCAACATTCACCTGCTACCTTGATCCCTTGAATAAACCTGTTGGCGTTTAACAACCCATGAGGGTGATCCTCTGCTGAAGCTGATAAGAACCCGATACCTAGCTACGGGGCTGTGTGGCTCCCTAATGGTGGGTTACTACACGTAGACCGGGGGACAGAGTCAGGGTCTAGTAGTCTATAAGTATGACAGGGTTTAGGAGTCTAGCGTCTAGGGTTTGGGGTTCAGGTTTCGGCTAAGCTGCATAAGTCGAGCGGGATAGAATGGGATTTTGGCGTGTAGCGTAGTATCGTGCTACAGGGACTAGAAAGGGCTGCAAGTGTTGATTATTCTTCAACCCTTGTCAAGCCCATGGAACCCTTTCAGTCTCCGTAGACAACAGCCTCTAACACCTCTAATACCACCCAAATAACAAAATAAAGCCCTATTTCATGGAAAAAAGCTGCAATAAAGCTCTCATAGTCTAGGCCTTAAGCCCTGCATCTAAGCTGACCAGGACTCTGGCGTCTTGCCCGCTTTGCAGACATCGGGGAGCCCACTGCCCTGCCGTGAGATCCCTTCCGCTTACGTTTCAAGGACCCTGTTACAGGTTCCTTTATGATTCCTTCAAAGGAAGTTCCTGTAAAAGATAACCAAAAACAATTCCGGCGAATTTCTTACCAAGAAGGAACAGGGTATCCCAACAATCCTACTTTTGTGAAGGGGGTCAATCAAGGTTCACATAGAACCGTCCAGAGTTTGGAGTCTCTTCTACGCCTTTGCTAAGGCTTGGGGCTTTTAGGGTTTAGGGTTTATAGGGTTGGGTTTATAGGGTTTATAGGGTTTACAGGGTTTACAGGGTTTACAGGGTTTATAGGGTTTATAGGGTTTACAGGGTTTACAGGGTTTATAGGGTTTAGGGTTTAAGGTTTAGGGTTTAAGCTCAGGGCTTTGGGGTTTTACGGCTGAGGTGGTTCAAGCTAAGGACTGTCAGGGGCGGGGGCGGGAGTGACTCAAGAAGACAAGCTCAAAGGAGAACGAATGGAGCGACAGCATGGAAGGGATCAATACTAATCGAGGAAACCGCGATAGGACGCATAGTGATCACAGAAATTTCAACTACAGCAGCGTAATCCAAGTTAGAAACACATGGCAGGAAGTTGGGTGATGAAACCGCGTGCATAAAAGCCCATCCGGGAGACAACCAGCGGCTTACTGAAGCTAACGAAGCAACTTCGTTAGTCGCACGAGTCATGAACTGGAAATCTGGTGGTCGTGGCAACCCTTATAACTTATAACATCTTACAACCAGAATGGGGTGTTGGGGGGGTATAAAACAATAGAGTCAGGAGAGCCACGGAAAAGGGCGAAACTCAGACGAATGGTAAACACCCTAAACCCTAAACTCCTACAATCGGCTTGGGGGACTGGAAGCTGGGCCAAGTACCTTCAACCTGGAAAACCGCTCTACGGAACCGGCTCACCGGTTTGTAGCCCGGTGGGGCGTGGCTCCAAAACTCTACGCCCCCAAGCATTTTTCCCCCTACATGAGCGGAAAACGAAGACGGTTTTTGGGCCCGAGATTGGCCCAGGATGTGCGATTTCGGGTCGTGGTGTGCCAGATGATGGTGGTGCAGTGCTCTCTGAAGCTTAAGCGGTGCTCCTGACAGCCCCCTAGACCTTTCTCCTGTTCTTGGAGAGTTTAAGGATTCATGTGGTGAACCCAAGGGGTAGGGTTTAGGGTTTAGGGGTTTAGGGTTTAAGGGGTCAGGGGTTTAAGGGTTTAGGGTTTAGGGTTTAGGGTTTTAGGGTTTAGGGTTTAGGGATAGGGTTTAGGGGTTAGGGTTAAGGGTTTAGGGGTTATTGGTTTAGGGGTTTTCGGGTTTAGGGGTTTAGGGGTTTAGGGTTTAGGGGTTTAGGATTTAGGGCTCAGACAGGTTTGGGCTCTCTGACGACTTCTAAAAAGGTCTCTGTTTGAAGGGTTTGAAGGCTTGGGATCTTGTGTTTAGGGTTTAGGGTGTAGGACCCTGGGATTCCTTGGCATTTTGGTGTGATGGGCCGTTTTTCCGGGCACAAAGCATCAAAGTCGGATGTTTAGGGACCGCACAGAACTTCGGCACTGCCCTTTCTTACAGGTTCACACATATCGGAGCTCTTCGATCCGACGTTTGTCAGGTTTCGGACTCCTTCTCCCGGGTCGTCTTAAAGGACTTAGTTGCTGAGTTTATAAGCACAGAAAAGTGTATGCTTTCAGTTCTATAAGGGATCATCTTATGCCCCAAAAAGTGTTTAAAGGGTAGTAACCCCAAACCTTCAACCCCAAACCCCAAACCTGCAGCATCCAGGATTCAGGGTTCGTTGCTTGGGCGTTGCGGTTGAAGAAAGAAGACCCAATCTCCACGTTTAACTCTGGAGGACGAGGTCAACAGTAGTCGAAGCAACCTAGTAACGTACTTTCGCCATCAGTAGCCACAAG
This sequence comes from Symbiodinium necroappetens, assembly GCA_905231915.1. Classification (NCBI taxonomy): domain Eukaryota; class Dinophyceae; order Suessiales; family Symbiodiniaceae; genus Symbiodinium; species Symbiodinium necroappetens. The sequence goes on from CAJNJA010005932.1 coordinate 8,217, forward strand.
TACTATCATCATCCTAGAATACTTCTGTAAGACGATAAGGGCGAGAATACTTCTGGAATACTTCTGTACTATAAGACGATAAAAGCGAACATAAGGCCATACAGCTCTAGTGCTGTACTACTCTAAATGGATAATGCGACGATAGTATCATACTCGTCGCCCTAAGCCCTGAACCCTAAACCCTGAACCCTAAACTCTTAAGCCCTGATCCCTAAACCCTAAGCCCGGAACCCTAAACCCTGAACCCTAAACTCTTAAACCCTGAACCCCGAATCCTAAACCCTAAACCCTAAACCCTGAACCTGGGTCCCCTTGGTCGGACAACTAAGCGGCCCGGATGCCTTCCATAAGGGGCCCCGTCTGAGCCTGAGGGTTTAAGGTTTAGGGTTTAGGGTTTAGAGTTTAGGGTTGAGAGTTTAGGATTTAGGGGTTGGAGTTTAGGGTTCAGGGGTTTAGGGGTTTAGGGTCCCAGAGTTTAGAGTTTGGGGATTCCGTCTTTGCCTGAGGCCCCGGCTGACATGCCCGTCATGAGTGCCATGGCCTGCCTCGACAGGTTGACTGTTGGGGCTCTCCCAGAGAACCCAATACCCCTTAATTAATAGGCCTGAAAATTGTGGGGTTCCTACTATTTCTGATTTAAGGTATATTCTTTCATTAAGGGGTATTGGGTTCTCTGGGTTCAGGGATAGAGGAGTGTTTTGGGGATACGTAGCGTTCTGCTATACATACTTGCAAAGGGACCACCAGGAGACGATATGGTTTAGAATTTGGTAGGGTTTAGGGCTTAGGGAATAGAATTAAGTAGGGTTTAGGGTTTAGGGTAACAAAAGCTTGTTCTAAGTCAGCCTCAGCATCCCTAAGCCCTAAAGCCAAAACGCCCTATAAACCCTAAACCCTGTAAACCCTAAACCCTAAACCCTACTGTTCTGGGGCTCCGGCGACCAGCAGCTCGCTCTGCCACACGCACTCAGGCAGCTGTTGCAAGCCTGCTCCACGAAACTTTGCATTGGGGTTTACCCATAGGCTCCTTAGTAGCTCCTTTTTGGGATTACCGTATAGGATTCTAAACATAAACCACAAAAAAGGACTACTTAGGAGGCTATGGGTCTATGGGTAGGGATTCAGGTTTCTGGATCTGGTTTAAGGGTTGAAGGGCTTCGGCTTCTAGGTTTAGGAGTTCAAGGGGCTTATGGTATAGGGTTTAGCGTTTTTAGGGGTGTACGGGTTCAAAATTTTGGAGCTTAATAGGTTTGGGGTTCAGGGATTTTGGCTTGAACTTTCGGGTTTGGTCGGGAGTGGGTTGACTTGAGGTAGCCTCAAGACACTGAACATCGAGATGGAAGCTGGCACCGTACAAGGCCTCAATCTTTAAGTCTCCGAAGTAAAACAGATATGATCAAAAGCAATGCTGCGCATTAGGAAAAGCCGTACCACTGTGCACCGATACCTACGTCCCGGATGCCACGTCCTGGCACCAGCCCAGCAAGCAACGCACCAGCGCGGGACCCCATGATGTCATCTACCCCCTGCGACACCTGGAAGACTAAACCCTAACCCCAATGCCCTAGACCGCAAGCCATAAAGGCCCCTACTTAATGCAAACTACAGGTGGGGAGTTTAGGGTTTTTAGGGCTTCTGTAAGGCTAGGGTATAGACCTTCTATAAGGCTCCTATAACGGTCACTACCCAGCTGAAAATGCCCTAGACCTGGCCTGAAAGGGCGTTGTTCCGGGTATCCATTCCCCTAAGGGTCCATGTGCCCAAATAGCATATACTTTGGTCCCAAAGTACCCATATAGGGACTACTTTAAGGCCAATGTATATACTATTTGAGCACATGGACCCTTGGGGTTCCCAGCCCCCAGATCCCTCTGACTAAACCCCTTACACAACCCTGTGAAGCCCTTGCGTTTCATGATTTTGTACCCGTCCCGTAAACACCCGGCCCTAAACCCTAAACCTCAAACCCTACACCCTGAACCGTAAACCGCAAACCCTCAACCTTAATTTTCAACCCTAAACTTCAACCCCTACACCCTAAACCCCTAAGCCTAAGAGCTTAAACCCTAAACCCCTAAAGCCCTAAACCCTAAACCCGAAAGCCTAGCAGTCCTAAACCCTCACTCTCCTAGGTAGGACCTTGCCCATAGGGTCCTATTTACCTATATAGTAGCATGCATGGCTTCTATATTAGGAATCACTATGGGGATTTAGGGAAGTACGTATCCCCTATCAATTAACCCCTAAACCCCTAAACCCTAAACCCCCACATGCACACTAAACCACTAAATCCTCAACCTCTTAAACCCTAAGAGCCGTACATAGGACCCTTTGGGGTTGGAAGTTCTCTTTCGGTCCTGTAGTCTTTGCGCATGCGTCATCGGTAACACGAACTGGGGCGTCGCCAGCTGCGCCACCGCGGCGGCCCAGTTCTGAGCCTGTTTTTCGAGGGCTTTGGTTTTAGGGTTTGGAATTTAGGGTTTAGGGTTTGGCTTTGGGTTTAGGGTTTGGAATTTAGGGGGCAGAGCAGAGGGCAGGGCTCGGTTTCAAGGAGCTTGGGCGCCGCCCACCCACAGTCGGTGGGCGGCCTATGCCCTGGGTTTAGGGTTTAGCGACATGAATTCTTAAGAATGACAATTCCGGCCCCTATAACTATCTATATACATAAACATATATATATATGTGTATATATATATATGTATGTATGTATATCTATATATATATATAGGTATATGTATATATATATATATGTATATATAGGTATATATATATATATATCTACGCCCATATCTACCTATATACATATTGGTTGGGGCCCTGGAAGGATATATATATATATATACATACATGTATTTATTTATTCATTCATTTATTTATGTACATACGTACATATATATATATACATACATACATATGTACATATGTACATACATACCTACCTACCTACCTACGTACCTAGCTAGCTAGCTAGCTAGCTAGCTACCTACCCACCTACCTACCTACCTACCTACCTACGTACGTACATACATACATACATACATACATACACACAGAGAGACATACATAGACACATACATACATACATACGTAC
>CAJNJA010005932.1:11494-23103 GCA_905231915.1 Symbiodinium necroappetens
CATACATACATACATACATAATGCATACATACATACATACATACATACATACAGACACACACTTACACACTTACATTCTTACATTCTTACATTCCATTACATTGCATTACATTACATTACATACCATTACCATTACCATTACCATTACAATTACCGTTACAATTACAATCACCATACCATACCATACCATACAATACAATACAGTACAGTACAGTACAGTCCAGTACAGTAGAGTACAATACAATACAGTACAGTACAATACAATACATACATATACATATGTAACGTGTATATATATATATATGTACAAATGTATTGATTGGGGCCTTTGAAGGCGTAAGGGGCGACGAGGTTTACTGTAAGGTGGTTTGGGGCTTTTGCTGTTGATTGGTGTTGTCAGTAAGACCCATGCTATGCCCACAAGTCCAGTGTACGGCTTCACAGCAGTGCGATTATGAACTTAAGGCATTATAGAATTATAGCATCACAAACTGTAATATCATATAACATGTGAATTTATTGGCACTTCATTTCATTTCGTCGAAACGTCTGTGAATGGAATCCGCTGACTTGTACACTCTCCTACCCCCGAGCCTGTTACCCTGAGAATAATACCTGCAAAACCTCACAGACGCCATGATCTCACATGTCCTCTAGCCTACAGCCCCTCCCCCACACCCGCCTCGAGATGTGCAGTAAGTGACATGCTGGATGGCGGTGCATCCTGTCGAGACCGAGCTCTCGAAGTATTCTCTTGACCCATAGCCACGAAACCTACCTGATGGTTTAGGGCTTAGGTTTCAGGGTTGGGGTTCTGGGTTTAGGGTTTAGGGTTTACACTCGGAATCCCTTAAGCTCAAACTAAATCCCATCGTGAATATGGGTGGCCTGAATACTTACTTGTAGCATAGGTTCGAGGATATTACGCTTCAACCATGTAAGCATTAGAATCAATAGTGTATACTCTCACTACTTAGTCCGACCCCTATACTGACCAAAGATTCAATCTTGGACGGAGCTTCACATGCACAGCCCAAGGTAAAAGGAATTGGGCGCACGGTAAGCTTCGGGTAAGGTGCTTTGGAGCTTATTTGTTGAAGGTTTAAGACTGTCACGGTGTGGATTTTGCGGCTTTGGGGCTTCGGGCTCGGGTTTTCCTAAGCCGTCGCAAGTCGCAAGCAAAAAAGGGCTCGAACACTACTAAGTCGATATTTCAGCCCGAAACCACCGAAACCTTGACAACATGTGTTCGCACGCACATCGAACCCAAGTAGACTGACCGCTTTTTGCCTGGGAGCTGATTTGCCTATAGTAGGTTACTGGTACTCGTATGGGTAAACAGCAGTTTTACGTAGGGCAACAGGAAAAATAGCTCAGCATGCACGTGACCATCCACGTTCATTCATCTCAGGAGGAACCGTCCCTGTCCTCCCAGGGCTCGCGTCGTCCTTTCCGTGCACCTGTCAGAAGAAGGCTCTCAGTGTCAGTTGCAATGGCAGTTGCCTGCATCTCTGACGGCATGAAGGATTCCGGTCGTAGGTGTGAGGCTTGATACGCTATTAAGGGTTACATACTTCTTTCGGTCGTAATAAGGCGAGGGCACATTACTGAGCCTTACATAAATCTCACAGGCCCCAAAACCCACTGAAGCCTTAAACAAGAGAATCCCGAGGCACCTACAGCTCAACAGCCCTACAACTCCCAGCCATCAAGCTCCAGTGTCACACGCTGGGCAATGAAAAGCCGCACCAACTGCTATGTCCGCTCTTCACAGTGAGAAGCAACTTAAACTCCAACTCCAGGATACTGTTATCGCTGCCCATGCACATAGATGCAAGCCGTGTACCACAATGTCCAAAGACACCGAACCGTCCCAAATGCTCATTGGTTGATGTGGGGACAGCATTGTCTCCAACGTCCCTCTGCGGGCCGCCAATGAAGTCAACCCGAAACCCTAAACCCTAACCCTAAACCCTAAACCCTAAACCCTAAACCCCAAACCCTAAACCCTAAACCCCAAACCCTAAAGTCAATCACATGGTGATATCAATGCCAAGTCTCCCGGACTTCCGAGCCCTCTGCAGACCCCTGACTACTAGGGTTTGAGTAGCAGGGGCATCCTCAAGCAAGTTGCCGTAGGAATCCGGGGGATAATTTAGGGGCCTAAACACAAGTACCATTCCTTTAGGATCCTTTACAAAGTTCTAGATTATGTACTCTAAACCCTACTCTAAACTGTTAAAGCTCTAATATCATAGAGACCCTTTACAGGGCCCCCTCAAGGAAACCACTTAGGACTACCCTAAACCCTAAACCCTAAACCCCTAAACTCTAAACCCTGTGGAAAATTACTTCCGGCGGCTCTCTCGGATTAGTTGAATGCCCCCCCCCTGCGATGGATGCCTGCCTTCCTGAGAAAGCTTCCCCACATTGGGCCTGGGTGCAAGTTTAGGGTTCAGGGGTTTAGGGGTTTAGGGGGGTTTAGGGGTTTAGGGGTTTAGGGGTTTGGGGGTTTAGGGGTTTAGGGGTTTAGGGTTTAGGGGTTTAGGGTTTAGGGCAAGGCTCTTGGGACTTACAAGCCCTAGAGGAATTTGGGGATCGGGGCTTCGGGTGATGTTGTAGTATACCTTATGAACTCTGAACCCCAATCTCCAGGAGCCTATTCGTATTATTAGTATAGTCTCAACTTCCGCTTTATGCCATCGTGGATTGCGCCCGCCCGATCTTCATTTGACTCTTGATGCTATACCCCTCCTAAGCCCTAAACCCTTAAACCCAATTTTTTGAACCCTAAACCGAAAACCCCTACCTAAACCCTAAAACCCTAAACTAAAACCTAAAACCCTAAACTGAACCCTAAAACCCCAAAGCCCTAAACCTTACATCCAGGGGGTGGGGTGCTAAGGCCTGGGGTGGCTAAATCTGATGGAGCCTTGTAAGGGGCCGAAAGGCATGGGGGGCTGTTCTGCTATCTAGTAATTCAGGGATTTATGGTTTGGGGTTTAGGGTTTTGGGTTTAGGGGATTGAAACCTCAAAAATGTCTTAAAACCACGAGTCCAATGTCACGTCCACGTGGCTGCACAGCCAGCGACTCCACGTGAAAGCGGAGAGGCGCAAGGACGTCGCAGTCGAAGACCATGGCGATCGGATGGGGGCATGATTGCCTGTAGTAATTTGGTTAGGGGCTTGAATACTGCATGGGCCTGCCGGCTTGACACTGTTGGGCTTCAGCGGCTTTCTCAGCTCGGAGTCTTCAGGGAGTGCGGGCGACGTAGGGGGTGTCGGGTTTAGGATCACTTTCAGGGTCGTGTATTTGGCTTGGCTTAGCAAGTAGAAGTCCATGACATCGGCGGCTATTTTCCCTGATGCCGGATTACTGGCATGACCAGCACTTGCAAGTCTTACATTCACCAGGGCGTGTTTATATATATATATATGTGTGTGTGTGTGTATGGGTAGTTGTCTAAATTAGGGTCCCGTTTAGGCTCATTTTTATCAGGGTGCCATATTATATTGGGGACCTAAGAAGGGACCCTGATTATACCCTTATACCCTTATAGGTTTAGCTTAGGGTTCAGGATTCAGGGTAAGGGTTGAAATGGCGAGGGCTTGGGTTTCAGTGGTGTTGAAGGCGTGGTTCCGCACATGCTCACTATGGTCTCCACCGGCGCAGCGCAGCGGATAGGGCATCGGGCTAGGGCTTGGGGTTTAGGGTTTGGGGTTTGGGGTTTGGGGTTTAGGGTAGGGATTCAGCCACCCCGCCGTGCCGGGGGTGCAGAAGAGCTGCCGACAAGGATGAAAAAATCAACCCAGCCTTGAAACCCTAAAACTATAAACCCCAATAAATCAACCCTAAACCCCCAACCCTGAAACCCCAAACCCCGACACGCCGAACCCCCCAAACCCCAACTCACGCCAGAAACCCTAGACCCTAAACCCCTAAACCCAAGCCCACCAGTTGCGTTCCTTCGGTCCGGTGTTTCGCATGTTTTGGGCGGGGCATCCTTGAGACTTAGGGTGTCTATCTTCGGAGGTTAGGGTTCATGGTTCAGGGTGTCAGGGTTTAGGGTTTCGGGGTTTGGGGTTTAAGGGTTGAGGGGGCAGCTGGATACATATTTGTGGACTTGCTTGTTGGTCAAAGTGAGGATACCAAATTCAACCAAGAAGGGGATACCCGCTAGTTCTGTTGCCAAGTAAACCCTAAACCCCACACCGAAAGCCGTAGCCTGGACCCTTAAACCCCTAAATCCTAAAACACCGGCGCCGCGTAAGCCCCCTAAACCCCCAAACTAGACTTTGAAGTAACCAGGGAGACAAAAGTACAAACTTGTATTGCTTAGTGGCTCCTGTAATTAAGGAGCAGTTCCAAAAACAGAATACTAAGTATGGTACTCCAAACCTTCAAACTAAACCCTTCAAGTCCCGAAACACCTTAAGCCCTAAACCATCTCTCAGTCTAAGCCCTAAACCTCGAAACCAAATTGCGCCAACGGCAGTGACTCCTTGAGACGAACTTGAGAGAGCTGTCCCACCTCTCGCACACTTTGGCCATGCGGTGCCAGGTCCTGGCACGTTTGGGGTTTCACGGTTTGTGGTTTAGGGCTTCGGGTGTAGGGTGTAGAGTGTACTTAGAGTTACATGAAGCCCCAAAACCCTTATCCACCGATTATGGAGTTGGGGTTTGAGGGTTTAGGGATTGGGGCTGTGGTCACTGTCTTCGGGAGCTTCCCGTGGCTTTGCTTTTCTACTCTTCTGGGTGTCGGACACCCAGAGACTCGAATATCCCGTGCTAAGACTATACTACGGGTCCTCGACTAAGAGACAATGTCTCGCTTTCAGACCCCATCTGAAGCCATGCCCTTTCGTGCCCCCCCCCAAGGCCCTATTCTGAATGAAAGCCGTCCCAAAAATATTGATCAGGCGCTATTCTTTTTAGGATGGCGGTCCTTCAGGCCCTTTGCAATGCCCTCCTCAAGCTGCGCCCGCAAGGCGTTCTCGAGGGACTCCTCTTGAATCTGCATGTGCAATGGCCCACAGTGAACTCTTGCGCCTCTAGCCCTTGGCATTAAACCCTCTCGAAGCCCTACAGTAACTAAGTGTGAATCCTATAGACCTGCACCATCGGCTCAGCCTATCCGCGGAGGCTAGGGGGATGATGAACTCGACTTCTGGCCTTGGGGCACTCCCAGGGCACGGGCCCCAAACCAAAACCCAGTCCAAAACCCTAAACCTTATAAACCCTAAACCCCAAATCCCGGCAAGCCACAGAAGAACATCAAGGAACCACCAGCGAAACCTCATAGCAGACAACACACATGTTGGAGCTGTAGCTTGCGATGCCCGGGTCGGAGTGACTCAGTGTTTCGGTGCTGAAGGGTTCCTGTGATTAGAATACCCTATTATAAGGGTCCATGTACCCAAATAGTATACACTTTGGTAATCAGGTAATCCCTATATAAGTAGTTTGGGGTCAAAGTATATACTATTTGGGTACATGGACCCTTAGGGATAGGGTCTTGGCCAACCTTGTCGGATATGTTATGCTACACTCAAAGAGTGCTATATAAGGGAAGATTATTGCTACCACCCATAGGCTCCTAAGAAGTTCCTTTTTGTGGTTTATACTTAGAATCCGACAGGGTAATCCCAAAAAGGAACTACTAAGGAGCCGATGGGTAACGGTTCATCTCTACGAAAGAAACGAACCCTAAGACTGGGAGGCAAGGGCCCCATGTTCCCAAAGCAACACAACAGGCTTTCGGCTAAATCTATGCAAACCCTAAACGGTTTAGGGCTTCTAGGGTGTAGGGTTTAGGGGTTTAGGGTAAACCAGTACCCTAAACCCTGAACCCTCATACTTAAGCCTTTTGCGGAGCGCGGTCGCCTGCGCCGTCTGGGAACGAGGAAGCATCTGCATCAAGCTGGAGATACCTCGACCCTGAGCATTAGGGTTTACCTGGACCCTGAAGAACCTACTTTTGTTGGGGTTCCTTATGATGATTTCCTTATATAAGTCCCTAAAGTAGGTAGGTTATTTAGGGTCCAGGCAGGGCCTAGTTTAGGGTGTTGGCTTGATAATAGAGCTTATACAGTGCACCCCAGCTTACTCCTTACAGTAATCCCTACCAGTACTACCTTTCTGGGATCACCCACTTTCTGGTTTAGGAAGTTGGCCATAAACCGAGCCTAGCGCAAACGTCGTGGACCTTGCCCCCTTAAGCTTGAAGACTGGACAAAAACCGATGAAGCCATGAAGCTGTAGGCAATCAGAGTCCCAGCTAGGGGCCTTAACAATTAGAATAGGGCTTTGGGGGCTCCATGTTATGATGATAGTACAATACCCCCAAACCCTGTTCTAATTATTAAGGCAACCCTAAACCCTAAACCGTCCCTTTACTAACCCCTAATCACTCTGCTGCAGCTCTCCGTTCGGGGCCCTTCATCCTCCGTCGGCGCTTTGGCTCGCGATGATCCTCGGCAAGACATCCCTAGACGCGCACACATTACGGGCTTTAGGGCTTTGGGGATTTACGGTTTAAATGGCTTAAGGCTTAGGGTTCGGGGTTTAGGGCTTAACGGTTTGAGGCTGAGGGTTTAAGGGTTTGGAGTAGGGCTTTAGGGTTTAAGGGTTTATGTTTTGGGGGTTTTGGGTTTAGGGAGGTCACCGGGGCATGGCTACTTGAAGGCTTTATGTAGCTTATATAGCGGTGCACTATACCAGGAGCCAAAAAGAAGCACCCTGACATCGACTGTCTAAGGTTATAGTATATCTCTTGCAGAGGGGGGTCGGTTTCGATAGTTTTAGGCCCTTGATGCTTTTTTGAGGCCCCATATGAGGGCAACTGGACCCTGGGAACTGTTGAGACTCGAAGCCTATCGAGTTCAGGGTTCAGGGCTAAGCTTAACCCCAAATGACCTACCTGTTTCAGGACTTGTATGGGTAGTTCTCTAAAGTAGGGTCCCTTTCAGGGTCCTTTATTACAAGGGTGCCGCACTATATTGGGGCCCTAAACAAGGGCCCTAATTTAGAGAACTACCCATACAAGGAAACCATGACAAGAAACCCCAAAAAGGTAGGTACGGTTGATACTATAAATCCTGCATTACCCACAACAAGGAACATACCACAATTCTCATAGTTTAGGGTCCTTAACGAATTCCGGATTTCTATCATCAACAGCAGGATTTGGGGGTTGAAGGTTTCGGCTTCTTGGGATTCAAGTGTATACCGAAGCTTCGGACCCAGGATCTGGCGATGTTTGCAGCTTAGGCTTAGGTATGGAGCTTAGGTTGGGGCTTGGGGCTTGCCCATAGGCTCCATGGTCGTTCCTTTTGGGGATTACCTTAATAGGATCCTACATATAATTCACAAAGAGGAACGATAATGGAGCCTATGAGGTAGGGTTTTTGTAGGGTTCGGGCTTCGTACTGAGGGTTTAGATTCAGGCTTTGGGGCTGCGTGAACAGTAATGCTTAACCAAGGGTCGGTGAGGGCCTCATTCAGCAAAGCCGCGATGTCCTCCAAAAGGGTCTCACAACGACTGATATGGGCTTTATAGGGCTGAGAAGGCGAAGCCAGGGGCCCGATTCTTGGGGCTTCGGGGGTCAGGGTCTGGTCTTTGCGGACGAGAACCGTAATCCTCTCCCAAGAAAAAGCAGAGTCCTGCTTCCCATACGCTTCAGCCAGCTGGATCGGAGTGCTGCCGCTCGCTTTCGTCGTCAAATCTGCGCGACCCTGCACCAACACACGGGCCACTTCCAAGTGTCCTCGGTCACCACGGCAGGTTCCAGGGTTTAGGATTTAGGGGTTCAGGGGTTTACCTACCTCATAAAGCCTAAACCCTAGATTGCTTTGTCTTCCAGGCCTCGGGTTGTTCATGACACAAACAACAAAGCCGAAGCTAGCTCTGCCCTGTGGGAGCTACGGCCAGCTACGGGGCGCTGCAGAAGGTGCAAAACGCCGCATGAGCGCTTGCCATGCGTGCATCAGGATGCTCGTTCCGTGTTACATGGCAGGCATCGTTCTAAGCATGTGAGGATCTTCTGCACAAGGATGGCTCATGGTTGACATTCGGGATAGAAGCACACGATTATTTCACTGCGTGATGCACAAGGCTTCTGACCTACAGGGCTTATCCAGAAGTTGAGAACGACGCGCAGCTTGCCTAGCCTGTGCTCCCGTGCGATCGCATCCCTTGAGTTCGCGTAATACATCTTTATACCATACTCGACATTTCAGCAGTTCGTCTTTGTATGGGTACATCATCACAAGATACCGCCAAGGGACCGCTGGAGCAAGCAACGTGTAAGGGTGACATCCCATCCTGCCCTCGCCAACGACGGGCAATGTCGGCGCCAGCTCGCACAAGGCAGCGCACGACTTCGGTATGGCCCAGGATTGTAGCGACGACCAGCGGGGAGAGGTCAGAGATCGTTGCCTTCTCTTTGTCTGCTCCGGCTTCGACCAAGAGCTCTACCACCGACACCTCGTTCCTCTCGCAAGCGCAAAGCAGCGGCGTGACCCCATCCTGGGATCTTGATACCGGACCCTACGAAGGATATCGCCCTCAAGAATCAGAAGGTATTTGCTGCAACCTAGTCGGAATATCACAACTTAACCCCCCGGAACCCTCCAAACCCTAAACCCCAAAACCCTAAACCTTAAACCCCAAAACCTGAACGTATATGACCCAGCATCCACTGAAGTACAGTCGATGTCAGCCCGATACTTCAGCAGGTAGCGGGCTGCCTCCAGCTGGCCTCCCGCACAGGCGATCATCATGGGCCTCAGACCTTCGTCTAGGGTTTAGGGTTTAGGGTTTATACCGGGTTTAGGGTTTATAAACCCTAAACCCTATAGGGTTTAGGGTTTGGTTTAGGGTATTTTATGCCGGGTTTAGAATATTATAGGGTTGAGGGTTTAGGGTACCCTAAACCAAAAATAACAAATAATAATTAAACCGCCTGGGACATCATGACATGTGCCTCAGCATGTAGAGCGCTCTTTGCTACAGGTTTCGGGTTTAGCGTCTCATTCTGGGCCTCAGACCGTTGTGTAGTGTCTAGCCTAGGAATCAGAATTGAGGGTGTAGGCCATAAGCTACGTGGTCAGGACGTAGGCTTGGGTATCGGGTTCAGGATCACAGAGCTCATGAAGGGAAAACTGAGGTCAGCCATAAACATATAGTTTCAAGTTTGGTGTACCTAATTGAACACTGAGGGTCAGGCTGCCTTGCCCTGGTGGCAACTGGTTGACATCGGCCCCTCCATCCACCAAAACCTCGAGGAGTTCTAGATGGCCACGTGCGCAAGCAAGATGCAAGGCCGTGGTGGTAAGCCTTCCGTCTGAAAACGTGCCGGCTACATCAGCCTTAGATTCAAGCAGCCATCTTGCGAAATCCGAATGGCCACGGTGGCAGGTGGCATGAAGAGGTGAAATTCCCCCATTCTCTCCACCTGCCACATTGGCCCGAGCTTCAACCAGCAGCTTGGCCGACTTCAGACTGCCATGGTAGGCTGCCAGGGACAAACAGGCCACATCCATGACTGCACAGTTTGGATCGCAAGGCTTCTGAAGAAAAGACTCCACACCTTTCTCGTCATCGTTCGAGATTGCTTCCGACAGCTTTCGAAGGCAATCAGCTTCTGGCACTGCGAAGGTCAGAAGCACGAGGCTCAAGTCCGTCGGGAGGCTCAACTGCGCATCCTCCCGCAAGAAGCTTCTGGGCCTGCCTCATAATGCATTGACATGTCTATCTCCATGCATGCATGCACCCGTCCATGCTCACATTTCTGCATAGCACGATGACTCTCCATTTCACAAAGGGTTCCAGGAAGCACATTCCTTGAATCCGCGGTACATGAGCAGCTAGGTTAAACAAAAAACTCGACTTAAGGCATTCGCTTAATCCTGAGTTCAAAATTGTCCTTCGTCTTGGCAACCCTAGAAGCCTTAGCCAATGCGTTTCCTTTCGCCTCTCTTGCCTCGACATCTGCAGCCTGCCTGCACTGTAAGGTACGCACTTTCTAGGTACACCCTAGTCAAAAGCAAGCACTACTGTCTAGTAAACCCTGTAAATCCTCTATAGAGACCTCGAACCCGCACCCTGAACCCTGAACCCCCTAAGTTGGGTCTGAGTCCTCTTGCAGGATGCTCCCTCCTTGCAGAAGCCGCTGTCGAAAGCGTGGCTGACCAGTCAACGAGGACAGGTGTAGCTTCCTGGGGGGGCTTGGCCGGGTTAATTACATAGGGTTGGAGAGGAGATTTTGTTTAGGCTGTATACGGGCTTGAAGAAGGGTAATAGCCCTGTAGTGCAGATGCGTAGGGAGTTCAGAGAGGCAGGGGTAACTGTTTTCGGGATGTTTGCAATCAGGAGGTTACCATTGTGGCTATTGTTTGCAGGTTTAGAGTAGGACCTGCAGCCCCAAACCCTGCAACATCGTAGGTTCTGGCCCCTTACTTTATCAAAGGGTTATAAACCCTAAACCCCGAACCCTAAAGCCTAAACCCCAAACCCTAAACCCAAACCCTAAACCCTGAAAACAACCAGGTTGTTGGATCCCCAGAAACTCGAGATTCCCCAGTAGCCCCTTGATAACAAAGGGTACCCTTTGTCCTACTCTTTGGGTTTTAATAAGGGGAACCCCCAAAAAGAGAAAGGGCAAAAACGGTACTGCTCAGGAACATAGTTTTTATTTCGTGCAACTCCCTAGTTCCCAGAGTCAGGAAGCTCTGACTGATTGGAACTGCATAAAGCGTGGACCCCAATATGGACTTTAAATAAGAAGTATGACACTATACTTACATGATTATGTGTTTATATGCGTTGTATGTATGTATGTATGTATGCGTGCATGTATGTATCTATGTATGTATGTATGTATGTATGCATGCATGCATGCATGCATGCATGCATGTATGTATGTACGCATGTACGGAAGAGTGCATGGATGGATGGATGGATGGATGGATGGATGGATGGATGGATGGATGGTGTTATATATACATATCTATGTAAAAAGCTACCCCTGACTCGGCCAAACTGTCGGAAGCGTGGATGGAAGCTTAGGCACTGGCCAAGGCTACTTCTGAGACATTCCACAGGATCTCTCTTGCACTTTGAACCGACACACCATAGGCTGTGAACCTGTCCTTTAGTCGCACAGCCCGGTTTAAGATCGGAGACTTTGAAGACTCTGCGTTGGTGGAACCCCTGATATTCCTCCACATGAAACAAGACCAACTGACGACATCTCGCAGAATCTGAGCAGAACCCGAAACCCTCAACTTACGCTTCAACTTTACATCAGTACCCATAACAACCCAATCCAAAACTCACACCAACTAACATTAACATCGCTAAACCTAAACCTGCACCCAAAACATCCGAAGCCCTCTATGCAAAGGCCGAGCATCAGAGTCTTTACAGAGCTTCCGTCCTTCTCCGTCAGATCATCAAACTCTTCGGCAGAGAGCGTCAGAACTAAGAGACCAGAGGACATCAGCCGAACGCGCAGCATGTTCTTTGCTGATGACTTCAGAGGCTGGTTTAGGGTTTAGGGCTTTAGGGCTTTAGGGTTTGGGGCCTTAGGGTTTAGGGCTTTAGGG
>CAJNJA010005932.1:29731-44299 GCA_905231915.1 Symbiodinium necroappetens
TTAGGGATTGAGGGTTTAGGGTTTAAGGGTTTAGGGTTTAGGGGTTTAGGGTTTAGGGGTTTTAAGGGTTCTCACAGGTTTCCGCTCTTCCCCCGACAAAAATCACAAGCCGCTTGGGGCTGAAATAATTGGACCCGGGCTTTGGGCTACTTTGGACTATATTATAGGTTCTACAATGAACTAATACAGTACTACTACGAACCAAATTGCTCGACCGGGGGAATTCTGGGGCCTGATCTTTATACAATGTTGGTTCCAATACAAACCCCCAAACATAGCTCGAGACTCGTGCAATAAACACTCACTGCTTTTCGCAACCGGGAGGCAGAATTCCCTCCCACCAGCGCTTTGACGAATGCTGGGTCTTTGGCTGCCTGCTGCAAGTGACCACGCCTGTTACGTTAGGATTCCTGCCTCGCCGAAAGAATGGCAAAATGTTCTGAAAAAGGCCAACTGGACTCGCAGGTGGTGTGTCGGCAAAAAGGCTCTAGGTAATTATACTGGTTTAGGGTTTATAGGATTTGAGGACAGCCCTGGGTATTTATGCCCGGGCGAACCCTAACCCTAAACCGTTCTAAACCCCTGAACCCTAAATCGTTCTAGACCCCTAAACAGTAAGCAAAGCTCTGGAGATGAAGAACACCGTCTCCTTGAACCCGAACGACTCAAACGGCCCGAAGGTAGTGAAATACTGTTGATGATATAAATCCTGCATTATTTTAAGGACCCTAAACTATGGGAATTATGGTATATTCCTTATTAGGGGTACTGCAGGATTTATATCATCAACCGTACCACCAGCACCTTTCACTGATCACCTGCGAGTGCTGTCCGCGAGCCTCCGGACGTTCCAGTGTGGCCCTCACCAGCTGGAATGCCTCTCAAGGTTAGGGTTTAGGTTTTTTTTTTGTTGAGGGCCCTTTTCGTCGCAACGACTCTGAAGCCCATATTGGGCAGGGTTTAGGGTTTAGGGTTTAGGGTTTCTAGGGTTCCTGGAGTTTAGGGTTTAGGGTTTCTTGGGTTCCCGAGTTGCTCTAAGGGATACTGCAATAATGGTTATACAAGGGTTTATAAGGGTTGCTACAAGTACTACATGGAGGTTTATAGGGGCCCTGATTTGCTCTAAGGGATACCGCAATAATGGTGATACAAGGGGTTTCATAAGGGTTTCTGTAAGGACGACATGGAGGTTTAGGCGGCTCACGAAACCTGAAACCCCAATGCCCCGTCCTAAGCTTTCGAAGCCCCAAACCCTAAGCCTAAACCCTGAACTCTGAACCCTAAACCCTGAACCCTAAACTCTAAACCCTGAACTCTAAACCTACAGACCCTACCAGATTGTAACGAAGTGCTGAGGACATCGAACCTACGGCTTAGAAACCTCTGCATGACGATCTGAACTGCATGTGGCTCGCAAAAGATTCATTGAGGGGTTTATTAGGGGCTTAGGGTTCTTGGGAGTTTAGGGTTTAGGTTTCTTGGGTTCAGGGTTCAGGGTTCTTGGGTTTAGTTGTGTAGGATTCTTGGGTTTAGGGTTCTTGGGTTTAGGGTTTAGGGTTTGGGGTGTCGGGCTTAAGGGCTGCAGGGTGATAGGGTTAGAAGGACCGTTCCGATGGAGGCTGCCCAAACAGCCGTTTTTAAACAAAAGGAAACATAGAGGTAAACAAAAAATTAAATAAAACTAAAACCAGGTGAAACAAAGGTGAAGAAAAACAAAGTGGGGAAAATGTAAAGATCAGGCACAGGCCACGTGACTCGAATTTTCCTGCACTCTCACCCCCGGCCCATCCGCCGGGGCAGGCGGGCGGGCTCGCGGGCGTGCGAGGGGCGAAAAAAAAGGTGAAACAAAGGTGTGAAAAAAAGGCAAAAAGTGAAAACAGGTGCAAACACATGTTAAAAACTGTGTACCAAAAAGTGAGAAAAAAAAGGTAAAGGCCACGCAGTGGACAGGTGTTGGAAAATCCCAAATCACGCGGCCTGCCGCATGACATTTACCCGTTTTGGTTCCACACTTTTTTACACCTTGTTTTCGCGCCTTGCAAAGGAAAATGATATGGACGCCCGCCCGCCGGGCGGGCGTGGGAGTGCAGGAAAAGCCGAGTCACGTGGTCTGTGACCCTTCTCCCACCCTTATTGTCCTTTTCTTTACCTTTTTGTCTCACCTGGTTCTAGCTTCATTTCACTTGTTTTTGTCTGTTTTTTTTTCTACCTTTTCTTCACCTTACAACTTCACCTTTACTTTACCTTTTATTTGCATTTATTTTACCTTTTATTCAAACTGACATCTGCCTTCGTCTCCATGGATCATCGGACCTTCTAATGGTAGGGTCTAGGCCCAGTCTAGGCCAGTGCGATTCCAAACTCTTGCGAACAGAACTCGCCCGCTCAGACCTAAACCTTAATTGAACCCAAAACTGAGCCCTAAACCCTAAACCCTTTACCTAGACCCTCATGGGGTACAACCCCCGCCATTGGCCCAAAAGTAGGTAAAATCATGGCCCAAGACCCAGAAACAAACAACAAAAAATACTACTATGTTAAATCTTTTTGGGATCCAGGTAAGCACTAAACAAGGGATCGAAAGACTGGCTAGGGTTTAGGGTTTTATGTTGCCAAAGAAGACTTCCCAAGACGGCGCTTCGACATCCTCACCTCACTCGCACAGCTAGAAAAACCACGCCAAACCACCCAGAACGGAGGATCTCTCAGAAGATAAGCCAGGATAAATACATGAAGCTCACATATTTGGGATCTCGATCCCAAAGAAAAGGGCTCCAACCCAGAGGTCTGAAAGCAACATAAATCGCCCAGATTCCCAATGATGTTCGAATCCGAAAACTACAGACTATTCGAACCATCAAGACCCCCAACAACTCCACCCAGGGCCCTTCCCCTTGCAGTGCACCTCCGTGCGGTGGCTAGCATCATGGAAATCACCGGCTGCAACCATACCGGCCAAGAGCACCTGCAAGCGACATGCAACTTCCGGGTCCTAAACCCTAAACCCCAAGCCCTAACCTTGTTTGTGCAGTCTTCGAGTAGTGCGGGTTTTAAGGGGCTATATGAAGAAATTGTGAAGGTTTTGAACTTTAATAATTCTAGGGGGTTGTAAAAGTCCTTTTGCAATCCTCGCTGGACTATACATATCTATCTATCTATCTATCTATCTATCTGTCTGTCCATCTACCCGTCCATCCATCCATCCATCCATCCATCCATCCATCCATCCAGACATTTATTATACATACATACATACATACATACATGCATACATACATACATGTATACATACATACATACATACCTACATACATGGGTAGTTCCCTAAATTAGGGTCCCTTTTTAGGTCTCCAAAATAGTGCGCGGCACCCTTATGAAAAGGACCCTGGCAAGGACTCTAGTTTAGAGAACTACCCAAATAGAACCCTTATAGAAACCCTGGTGGATCCCGTTAGAGAGCCCTCAAGGGGACCCTAAGTTAGAGAACTACCAAATAGAACCCTGGTAGTATCCTTATAGAAACCCTGATGTATCTTTCTAAAGAATCCTCACAGGGGACCCTAGGATAGGGACTCTTATGGCTCCCTTTAAAGAATCCTAAAAACGGACCCTAAGTTCGAGAACTACAGACATACACATGACTGCAACATTTTACACCCCCTAAACCTAAACCCGAAGCCCTAAACCCTAAACCCTAAAACCCTAAACCCTAAACCCAAAACCCCCAAACCCTAAACCCCTAATTGTAACCTTTCCCCCCTCCCCTCAGCCCTCAGCCCTCTCTTTCGCCGAGGCACTGCACCCAGCAAGCTGCAGGTCGGCGTGGCCGAGCGTAGCAGCGACTTTGCAGAAGCTGTTTGTTGGTGCTTTTTGGGGCTTTTGGGCTTAGGGTTATAGGGGGCTTTCGGACTTAGGGTTTTTGGGCTTAGGGTTTAGGGTTTAGGGGTTTCGGATTTAAGGTTTTTGGGCTTAGGGGTTTAGGGCCTTTTGGGCTTAGGGTTTAGGGCTTAGGGTTTAGGGGTTTCGGATTTAGGGTTTTTGGGTTTAGGGATTTAGGGGTTAGGGCTCAGGGGTTTCGGATTTAGGGTTTTTGTGCTTGGGGTTTAGGGGTTGAGGTTTTGGGGTTTGGGGTTTAGGGTTTAGGCTTTACTACACCCCATCTGCATGGTTCCAGTTTCTGACGAGTTGAGGATCGAGATTTACGAGGTTGCTGATTACACTCAGGATTGAGCCCATTCGCAACCCTAAACCCTAAACCGCATGCTCTGTGCTGATTTTGGGGTCCACGGAGATTCTCCCAGGCACGTCGCGAGAAGAACAACAGTAGGTCTTCCTTCAACATTCCTGTTGAACCTGCAAGAATTCGGTCTGGACTCGAAAGATAGAAAGCCCCGAAACCTTGCTATCAGCTCCAGAACGAACATCTCTTATCTAAGAAGGAATCGAGACCTCCAATATAGAGACTAGCCCGCAATGCAAAGCAGGAGAAGGTTCTCAGGCTAAGGCCTATCAGACGGAACCCGGTGCATAGCAACGTCTGTGCAGAGTTTATGAACGGCGGAGCAGGGTTTAGGGTTTAGGTCCTTACAGATGGTTCGTCCATCATTCATCGCGGGCCTGCACTAAACCTCAAACCCTTAAATCCACGAAGCCCTCTACGACCTCAAGCCCCCTCAACGGAATGCCTGAACAATGGCAAAGACCCATCTCCTGCCTGAAGGACTTTGAGACCTACGCCCCCTGGCTGCGCGAAGGCTGAGCGGGTCGATGCATCCCAGGCAAGCCACCTCTTGCCGGTGGGGTTGGGTTCCTCTTTAGAGAGCTTCCGGTATCTTGAACCCTAAACCCTAAACCACCAAATCCCAACCCCAAATGATGACGGAATAAACCCTGGAGGGAGGGGGGGGGGGGTGCAGCTTCACTTTTCGCAGGCTTCGGTGTCATGGTTGTGCGCATGCTCAGTGTTAAATGCACAGATCAGTTGACTGTAAGCTCGATGTCCCGCGCTTTTTGGAAGGTCATTCTGCTAAAGAGCCTGGCCAATGGCAGTCCGATGCTTGGAGTAGACCCCAAACCCTAAAGCAAGAAGAGCCCAAAACCCAAAGCCAAACAAATCCGAAATATCGATGAGCAAGCTGTGACAAACCATCAGCCTATTCTTCAAGCGGATCTGTAACCTCCGGCAGTAGGATCTTAGACGGTATAATTTAATGCGCGGACTAAGTAATGAATTAGACCAGCGCTCTCGGGTACAACAGGCCATACCGAAATTGAGAACCCTCGGGAATAGCATTACTCGATGTTCAGGCTTCCGCACTTATGATCCCTAAACCCTAAACCCCTAAGCATGATTCTTTTTCCAAAGCATCCCTAGTCGCTGTGAGCTTACGCCGCAGCCCAGGCGCAAGAGCTTGGCCACAAACTCCTGACAAAGACATGCCAGACATGCACCCTGAGGGTCCGGGCACCTGTGTAGTAGTTTAGGGTTTAGGGTTTAGGGGTTTGGGGTTTAGGGTTTAGGGTGTAGGGTTTGGGGTTTAGGGGGTACTTAGGCTGTGAAGGCTCTTCGTATCACGGCCAGAGTGGGTTGCTGCAAGTTAGCTGCAGGGGTACACGGGACACTTAGGCGCAGTTCAGGACCTTGCGATTGAGGGCCAAGCCTTTCGGAAGATTTTGCTTTGGCATCGTAGCTGTGGCTACCTGTGTGTCGTCGCACGTTGATGTCGCCGAAGCACTAAACCCTAAAACCCTAAACCCTATAAACCCCAAACCCTAAACTTTGCCCTAAACCCTTGTCGTCTTCAGGAAGCTTCTAGTTCCGATTCCGATTGGGTTGGCGTGAAGGGACCAGGCCGAAAGAGGGCCTAGGGTTCACCCTAACTTTAAAAGGACTAATCTTTTGAGGGTTTTTGGGCCCAAAGACCCCCTATTATATGAGGCTGTTGGGCTATTTTGATGCTATCGGTTAGGAACAATAACTCCGAGAGTAAGGACCAAAAACCCCTCGAGCGCACAATGTTAGGAACCTGATTAAGCAACCCTGTCCCTTCCACCCCAACATGTCAGGACTCATATAAGGACCCCCAATAAAGACCCAGGGTTGCTTGATCAGGTTCCGATATTAAACCCTGAGCCCCTCGAATGCCAATTCTATCTGCCGAGTGGGGTTTAGGGCTTAGGGAGCTGTTGAGAAACACTTTAATCAGGGTTTGTGTATAAGGTTTACAGTTTCTAATGCCAGTTGCCCCAGTTACCATTCGAAAACTATACACAGTGCTATACTCCCCACTTAATGTTGAATTGTAGCGGCTTGTAGCGGACGTATGTTGTCCCTTGTAAGACCCTGAACAGCCCTAATCCAAACCCTACTTCACGGCACATCGGCAGCCCCATTTCCTGGCAGCGAGGGCGCTGGACCAGATCCTGATTGGAGCTTTCGGGTTTAGGGTTTAAGGTTTAGAAGGACTTCCGTCACGAAATGTCACGTTGCCCCCAACCCGACATCACTGACCCTGTCGCAAAACGCACGCGGCGAAACACCAACCCAAAACAACCAAACAACTGAACCCAACACCGCCCCCCCCCGCTCCCCTCACAAAAAAAACATCTAAAACCCTAGACCCTACGAAAAGCCCAAACCCCAAACCCCAGGCCCCAAGGCCCAGGCCCTATCTATAGCTACATAATCATAATCAAAAACCTTGGTAATGATAACAATGAAAAGAATCGTAATAGTAAGAATGCCAATGATATGAGCAATGATATAAAGAAGAATAGTACCTAAACCCCAAACCCTAAACCCTAAGTAAACCGTAAACCCTAAACCCAATTTAAACCCTAAACCCTAAACTCGAAACCCCAAAACCCTAAACCTTAAGCCCCTAAACCCTAAGCCCTAAACCCTAGCCCCTAAAACCTAAACACCTGGGGCCGCGGCGAGCAGTTGGAGCAGACCCCCTCCCGTCAGGAACCGGGCGACGAGACTGGCCAGTCGCTCGCCCTGCTTCGGGTTTCGGGCTTCAGGTTTAGGGTTTCGGGTTTAGGGTTTAGGGTTTAGAGTTTAGGGTGTAGGGTTTAGGGTTTAGGGTACAGGGTTTAGGGGCTCAGGAGTTTAGGGTTTAGGATTTAGGGTTGTTTGGGGATGTTTCTGTTTTGGGGTTTGGCATTGGCGTCGTTAGCAGTTTAGGGTTTAGGACGTGCCTACAGGGCTTTGTGCTTTTGCGGACCTTTTTCCTGAGCAGGGTGTATATAATTGGAATATGATTTTGCGGCAATTGAGCTATACCTGTGGCCCAAAATACATACCTTAGTAAGGATATACATATATATATAGACAGATAGAAACCATGATAAGGAACCCTAAAAAAGGTAGGTCCTTTTCGGCCACAGGTAATCTTAAATGTAGTGGTTTGATGGGTTGGGGATGATAGGGTTCCGATCTGCCGGGTTTGAGCTTGGGGTTCGGGGCTGCTGGGTTTAAGCACATCCAAATAAAGGACGGACGCAACACTGGAAGCCCCACACCACAGATGCGATCATAGGCAAAGCGCCACCAGAGTTTATTTGCGAAGTAGACGTGTATGGGATTGGGAGTGCTCACTCTTCGGACGTTCCTGGGGGTGGCTGTTTAGGTTTGGACAGCGGGTCTCTGCAAGAGCCTTCGGATTCCTCGACTCAAAAGCCACGACCTCACAAGCTTCGATTAAGAAGAGTGTAGAGCAAGAGCCTAGCCCTAAACCCTGAACTCTAAGAAAGGGTTTAGAGAGACCGGTATCCATACTGCGACAGGCTGAATGGCGGCCCCATCCTGGGAACTGCAAACGCCCCGAACACGGACACCGAAAGCTCGAGATGCCACATCTTCCCAGCATTTCAAGAGACCTTCCACCCCTATGTACTTGTGGACCCAGCTATCCTATGAATCTGAGAGATTCTCACCGTGGGCCAGATCTTCCTGCCTGGAGGTTGTAAGTAAGGTTGTGAGTACCTTGGGTGGAGATATAAGGGTTTAGGGCTTAGGGATATAAGATAAAGTCTAGTTCTGTAGATACCTTGTTTACCAGCCTGGCTACGAAGTGCCATGCTGAGAGCCCTGGTGAGCCCTGCAAGCCCCCAGACGGCACCTGGCCTCGCGTGCGACGATCACATTCAAAGCCGGTCTGACGTCGTCCAGGGCCGTGTCCTCCACAGTAAACCCAAAACCCTAGCAAATGTGTGTGTGTGTGTGGGTGGGGGGGGTGGCTCAGAGGTGGAAAGGGTGTCGTGTTGGTGTTCATACCAGGTGCGAGTCAGGTGGAGGGCTCGTGGGTAGAACACAGCCTTGGGGTACTATTCTATAACAGGCTTCCCTCGGGCTTTGGGAGCTAGCACTTAAATAGGGCTTGGGGGTTCTTTAAGGCTTAGGGTTTAGGGCCAGGGTTTCATAGCCAACATTTAAACAGCACGAGACCTGCAAGACCTGCAACACAGGGTCTGCCGCAATCATGAAACCCAAGCCTCCTGTTATTTTCTTCAAAGCAGAACGATACCGGGCAAGCCAAAGCCAATCCGACCCGCAGCCCCTAAACCCTGAACCATTAATGGGTTTAGGGTTTAGGGTTACTCAATCACTTGAGACTTCGTCTAAGACCTGTCAATAGCCCGAACAAGCCCACCCCAGTTTTGACAACCCCCCAGACAGTCCCTACTTGGAGGATCATGGGACTTAGTAAGTAAGGTTATAAGTACCTTAATTAGAGTTATATTTAAACATAACCATAGTTACCTTATAAATAACCCTAATTACTAAGTCCCATGATCCTCTAAGTAGCCAACGAGAGAAGGCCTTTTCAACGCAACGTAGCCTGACAGAAAGGTTTTTCGTGCGATAACCCACTCTGAACAACTTTATGGGTAGATACTCTAAATTACTGTCCCATACTGTCCCTTTTGAGGTCCCCCCAAAATCGTACCCTAAAAGGGACCCTAACTTAGAGAACTGCTCACATGCAACAGAAGCAGAGGACCTCTGGGCTTTGGAAGGTGCTTCTTGCAATGTTATGGCGAGTCTCCGTCTCACGACTACTGACAGTAGTCGCCGTCATAGCAGTTATGATTTTTGGGCTACTGTCATTGCTGCTGCGACTTCACTTCTACCAATAAATCTCTTGTGGAAGCTTCCCCTAACCCCTAGTCTCCTCAACCCCTAAGCCCTTTAAATCCTAAACCCCTAAGCCCCTAAGCCCTGAATCCTAAATCCTCTCTTATTTGAGTTGCTCCGAAACCCCTAAGCCCCTAAATCCCAAATCCTCTCTTATTTGAGTGGCTCTTCTTTGCGTGAGCAGGTCCTGGACCTGTACTAAACCCAGGAGGAGCCCGATCACCTTGGGGCATTCATCAGGCCCCAAGAAGGTGTTGCAAAGCACGGGCGGGTTTGGGGGTGAGTTTTGTTTTGGGGGATTTGGGTTTAGGGTTTAGAGTTTAGGGCTTGCTTTGAGGTGGTCCAATGAATAGAATGCTTTGGGTGCAGGGTTTAACTAAGGATTTTCGAGGTCTGGGGGTACGGTTTGGAGTTTGGCGAGGTCTCGGGGTTGCGGCTTTGAGTTTGGAGATTGAGGGATTGATTACCAGTTTGTAGGCGGGGCGGATCCAGTTACAAGTTGTATAAGTTTCAGTTCGGGTGCCTGCCGAGGCTTGGGTGGGGCCTCAATGCAGCTTCAAGACCCAGCTCCTTCTCCCGTGCGCCACAAAAGAAGTAGGGTTTAGGTTTTAGGGTTTTGGGTTTGTTGGGTATCATATGTGAAGCCGAACGTCCTGCTCTGACAGAATATGGTGCTTCACAGCGGGGAGCGGAGAAAGAGTCGGTAACACAGTGAAGTTTACATGCCCCGGCGGGTGTCGCCTCGCACAACGGTTGCACGACCGGATAATGACATGCACTTATTCCACAATCACCATCTGGAACTGTAGAGCAAACCGACTTCATGACATCGCTCCATGCAGAGACATCCTAACTGTTAAACCCTAAACCCCCTAAACCCTAAACTTTGAACTTCCGATAATGCTTAAACCCTAAACTCTAAACCCCCTAAGCCCTAAATCCCTAAACTTTAAAACATCCGATCCTGAAGCTGGCACACCCGAAACCCGCGCAAGCATCTGTCCGGCACAAACTTGGGAGCCGGCACCACCCTTAGCAAAGACAGTTGGCAATACATGGGGGGGGGCCTTCATAATCAGAATGTGCCTTTTGGGGTAACTGCTAAACAAATATATCCTAAACCCTAAACCCTATAATTAAACCCTATAAGCCCTATGAACCCTAAACCCTATAAACCCTAAATCCTATCAACCCTATAAACATAATTATAAACCCTATAAGCCCTAATCCACAAATATCAGTAGAAAGGGAACCCTGAGGCCCCAAGCCAAGGAAAAAGACTGGCAATTCTTCAGTGCGCTTTGGGGTGGCTGATGCGGCTTCCTCCGAAGGCTTCAGTCTCTCGGTAGAGGGTTCGATGCCGCTTCAGCACGGGGTAGGAAGTTTTTTGGGATTCTTGGTTTTGCTTTTTAATGTGTGCGTGTGTGTGTGTGTGATGGGTTTGTGTGTGCCTGTGCGTATGTGCGCTTGTGATAGTGTCAGCGCTAGCCGCTAGTCTTTGGTGGAGTGATGATGCCTTTTATTTATAGCTTTACGAAACTTCCGTGTCGGTGTCGCATGCGCACAAAGGCATTGAAGCTGGATGGACTCTTAATTACCGTGTGGGGCTTCGCCAGTTCTTGTCGAATCTGTCCAAACTGTGAACAGCGGTGCATACCAGAGGCATCGAATCGAAAAACATCGGCAAAGGATTTTACATCGTGAGCTCTCTGAAACAAGTTGGGTGGAGGGTTCAACAAAAGTTTGAGCATGGATCTTATTAATGGAACAAACGAACCATGCAAGAGCGTATGGTTCATGTC
Organism: Symbiodinium necroappetens; assembly: GCA_905231915.1. NCBI lineage: Eukaryota > Dinophyceae > Suessiales > Symbiodiniaceae > Symbiodinium > Symbiodinium necroappetens. The sequence goes on from CAJNJA010005932.1 coordinate 40,673, forward strand.
CCATTTAAGGCTTCATATGACAAGATGTTCAGTATTTCATTTGGTCCATCCGGTACTTGTACCCTCTTGGCGGCGGCCCATAACCCAATACTGCCCTTGACTTGAGCCCGGAACCCTGATATCTTAGCCCCCCCCCATCCGCTTCAACCCCGAAAGCCCTACGGCTACCCACCAAACTCTGCGGCAAAGCCGCATCTACGAGGCGGTCACGTGCTGCCTGCACTTGGACTTCGAATCTTGGGGCTTGATTCCGGGCTTGATGTAAGACTAATGGAAGGGCCTTAATAACTGGAGTAGGGATTTGGCTCCTCTTTATAGTATACCTATAATAAGGAGCCCTAACAGTGATCTTGGTAACTAGTTAGGCTCCTATATAAGTTGGTCATCACATTTCCGGTAGTCCCTGCTCACGTATACTATAACATACCCAGAAGCCTCTACCCATTCTTCTGTCGTCCCGTTAGTTACGGCTTGCAAGGATTATAAACTGTTGAGGCGTACGGTCAATGGGCTTTGGAGTTTGAGATTTCGGGCTTATATGGAGTAGGGCTGAAGCTTATAGCGGATATGGCCCTCAACCCTAAACCGTTTACGGTTTAGGGTTTAGGGATTATGGCTTGAGGTTTTGGGTTTATCAGGACTACCCTAAACCCTAAACCCGAAACCCTAGGCCCTAAACCCTACTTGTATAAACCCTAAACCCCAAACCCTACAGTGGCTAGGGTATTTCGGGTTCGCCTTCCGGCTTGAAGGTCGATGCAGACTTTGGCCGGTACAAAGTCCTCACATGCAAAAAGTCCCAAAGGGTCCTAGGTACCTATATAGTAGCCTTTAGGGTAGTTCTCTAAATTAGGGTCCTCTTTAGGGTTCTGTTTTAGAAGGGTGCCATACTATAATATTGGGGACCCAAAAGGGGACCCTAATTTAGAGAACTACCCATATAGTGGAATAGGCTAGGGAGCAGAAGACCTGAAATCCTAAACCCTAAACCCCAAACCCTAAAACCCAAAAACCCTACAACCCTAAAACCCTACAACCCTAACACCCTAAACCCTAAAGTTTCTTCAGCAAGCCTAAGCAGCGGCCTGAGTAGTGCCTAAAGCGCCGGCCACCAGCTGGCAAAGAGGCATGCGGCCTGCTTCACCGACCACGTAAGGGGTATTTTTTGCTTTTAGGGTTTAGGGTTTAAGGCTTAGGGTTTAGAGTCTAGGGCGTAAGGGTAGTTGAAGTTTAGGGTCTTGGTCTAGGGATTGGCAGACAGGGTTTATAGGGTTCGTTTGCGGCTTTAGGGTCTATCGGCTGTAGAAGTTGGGGTTTAGGGGTTCACAAGTAGCCCCTGAAAGAATAGACAAAGGGTTTGGGGAGTTTCATGATGTACGCACACTGCGGAACCCCAAGAACAAGTGTCAAGACAAAGCACCGGACTTTTCTTTCGCAAAGTTTCTATGAAAGACTACAGTGCGCAGTAGTTGAATTGGGGCGAGTAGTACTGCAGCCTAGGCCCTGTGAACACTGATGACACTTCATTGCCACTTCCTCTTGCCCGAACATCCGGGCCCGAAACATAAATCACACATCGACGCTTGCACGACTCTCGAAGAAACCCAGCAGAGCCCAACGAAGTCACAAAAGCTGCACAGCCTTGCAAAGTGTGCCACCCCGAGAATCAAGAGCCCCATGCACGCTCACTCACACTCACACACACACACACAAAAAAAAAAAAGAAAAAAAAGTGACCAGTGTAACCCCCAGCGGAGACACAGCGATGTCTTTTGACAAGAAGCGAGACTTCGCGTTGCTGGCACCATGTACGGTAATTCCAGAGCCCGCCCGAAGAGCTAGACGACCCTGCGACAAAACCCTGTCGTGCCAACAGTGTATGCGTCTGTGAGCAGCCATATATATATATATATTTATTTATTTATATATTTATTTACAGCAGCTTACCCAGATATTGTTATTTTGCTTTGTCGATCTTCCTTGTGTTCGTTCACGTAAACCAAGCCTGTCCAACTCAAGACAGTGCCTTGCATCGGAAACCCTGGAAGCAGAAAGCACGAGCCTTCCTTCTGGCAGGACCTGAGGGGCGAGTATTCAGGGCACGAGGGCCTTTCCGTGCATGCGCGCGTGCATGGCGAAGACATCTGGGCTGCTGAATGTCGTCAATAGACCCTAGAAACCCTATAAACCCTAAACCCCTAAACCCCTAAACCCTAAAGTTCCAGGCTCATCAGCTCTGACACCGCTGCAGTGTTGGGGCTTTCGAGGTTCAGGTTTCATGTTCGATGGGCTGTAGACTCTCGCGGCTCAGGGTTTAGGACTCAAATCCCAAAGCCTTAACCCTAAGCCCTTAAGCCTAATCCCTAAACCCTAACAACCCTAAAGCCTAATCCCTAAACCCTAACAACCCTAAAGCCTAAACCCTAAACCCTAACAACCCTAAAGCCTAATCCCTAAACCCTAACAACCCTTAAGCCTAAACCCTAAACCCTAACAACCCTAAAGCCTAAACCCTAACAACCCTAACAACCCTAACAAGCCTACAAGTAGCAACTTCCACTCCTAAGCCCATCGTTCTTGGCCCAACTCTGTGCTGAGGCGGGTGTTCAAGTTTTGCAGTGTCTCTGGGCTGCATGACCGGGGCCGCAACCGTAAACCCTTAGGCTTTGAAAGGGTTTTAAGGTTTACGGCTAAACGCTCCCGGTGTGTAGTCACCGTGGTTCAAGTTAACTTTCCACTTTTACCATCTAACCCCCGACGGGATTTATGCTCCGATCGTAAACGACCCATGTAATCATGGTCACGGGAATGACCACAGCATCATGGAACAACATACTCGCCCTTGGTCCCTCGGTTTGGCCGCATCCTCATCAATCCCACAGCGATCATCGCTGCAGACTCTATTTTGCTCCAGACTCTATTCATTGCCGTCACCTGTGGCTAATTTTGGGGGAACCCAAAAAAAGGCCGCATAGTTAAAGAGGGTCCAGGAAACAGAACACACAAAAAGCACTCCCAGAGAAACAACAACAAATTCCTACAACAAAACTATCCAGAGTCAATTTTACGCTGATACGGCACCCTGTAATTTGGGAGCCCAAGAGGGCCGAGAGGGGCCCCAATTTGGACAGCCACCCATGTGCATCACCGCCAAGATCATCATCCTAAACATCCTTAACTTTGCCTGGGATCACCATCAGGGAGGATTCCTTCTGATCCATCCTCAATACAACCTAGATGCAGTCAATTAACTTCAAAATTCTCTGAACCGGTGCGAAATAGGTTTCTTAAGACTAGTTTCAGTAAGCCTACATTAATGTACGACCCTAATTCAGCCTGACTCTCATTACCGCCAACCAAGGCTGCTTCCCTCTTTCGTGGTAATTTATCAGGAACCAATACCGTGGCCCTGTTTGGCGTGACCACGTTCGGCACTCTTATATCCTCTAAAACACTCTAGCCTCTCTAAAACCCTCTAAATCGCTCCAAAATAATCTTTGATGCTCTAAAACGCTCTAAAACACTCGAAACCGCTCTAAAGCACTCGAAACCGCTCGAAGCCGCTCTTCACTCATAATTGCTCTAAACCACTCTAAACAAACACACTCTAAACCTCTCGATGGTTTT
>CAJNJA010005934.1:0-17321 GCA_905231915.1 Symbiodinium necroappetens
CAAAATTGAACAATCACAAAACACGAAAAGCATGGTATTTGCGACACTTTCGCCAACATGCTACCAAAAAACAAGAACAAAAAACATGGGAAAACGAAACCCCCGAAACGTCGTGTTGTTGACGAAAACCTTGCAAAACACAGGGTTTTCGAGCTGTCGACCAAAAAACCTCCCATACATAAACGACACACCCCGCGCGGCGGCAGACGCACGTGCTACCTTGTTGTTGTTGCTGCTGCTGTTACGTTGTTATGTGTGTTTTCGTGTTTTGCCTTGGAAAAAACAAGCAAAAAGCACACAACACAACAAATAACACAACCAAAACGAAGCCTCAGGGGCGGGCGCTGGGTTCTTTGTGCTTTTTTGTTTGTGCTTTATGTCGTTGTCGTTTGTTTGCTTCGCTCCTGGCCTGGTTTACATGTTCATGTGAGATGTTGTGTTTCATTTGCTTTGTTCTTGTTTTCATTCTCTTTTCACATATCCCAATAGCTCCATGACGCGTTCTCTTGAGTCTAGTGGAGGCGTCTGACTCGATTCTGGGGTAGAGGTGTGGAAGCCCAGCCGTTTGATGGAATCTTCAGCCAGGGGCGAAGGCATCGCTTGAGGAGGTTCGTAGGCCACGGGACTTCAGAAGCAAGAACCAAGGGACGTTACGTGGGCTGGCATCGTCGTGTACTTCCGGCTCATGCTTCCTATCCAGGGCCGGCCTTTTGTGCCACGACACTCCACAGTTAGCCCCCCAAAGCCTAGAACTCTAAAGGGCATCTGTTCTGGGAGCCGCACTCGCCAAGTGGAGACCAGGGAGCATCGCAGCAGCACAGCAGGTACACTAATGTCATTCTTGAGGACCGCTTGGGGTTTCGGGTGCGGCTTTCGGTGGTTTTCACGACTGTAAGGGCTATATGTGTGAGGCAGTTCCCCGAGGGTGGAAGTGGGAAGACTTGGAATTAGATTTCCGTCTTGCAAGCATGCCTATTCTCATTTGCAAGGCATTCTCGAAAAAGATTTGCACCTCACCTGCATCCATGGAAGGCTGTCCATAATGTATATAGTCTTGAACCGAGCGAGGTCACCGGCCCCAAACAGATCAACAGCCCAAGCACACTCTATGACACAGAGACCGCGTTTGCCCTTCAAAGCCGCAAAACTTAGAGTCCTGAAATCCGAACTCAACCCTTCGGAACCGGAGCCTGGTGGGTGCGTCCCGAGCGCTCGAGACGACAGGCCTGATCGATCGAAGCCCGAAAAACCCTTGCAAACGGGCTGCCCGGCTGAAAGCCGCCTTTAAACTCAGCTTGCCGCAGATACGATCCCTGCTTTTCTTGGAACTATTGCAAAGCTGTTGCTATTCTGCTGCCAATTGCCTTCTGCTTATGAATGGAAAGTTCTGTCCTTCACACAGTTGTCGCAGGTGGCTTTAACGCGGCCGGTGGGGTGAACATCAGGGCTTTGTTCCCATTGCACCAACCAGAACGAGCGTTGTGGCCCTGACTGTGATTGCTGCGGTCGGTGGGACTTGCTGCTCTGCTGCCCATATATAGTCTGCACCAACTTATGGCAATTGTGGTTGTTCTGGTTGCTGCTGCTGCTTTTCTGGATTCCGTCGTTGCAGATGTTGAGGTAGTTGATGTTCTCGTAAGTTGTAACAACCTACACCGCACTCAAAGGCAGCTATACTTCCAAACACCTCATGATGTGCTAGATTTGGCATGTTGCTACCCGTTAAAAGATAAGGGCTCCAGAAACAACACTTGACAACCAAACTCTGGCTGCAGGTCGCGCCAGAAGCAGAGCCCCATCCGTGCCAGTGGCTAGAACCTGGGCCATAGGAAAACACTGTGGTATCTTCTCTTTCGCCCTCGTTCTGCCACCACATCTTCATAGATTTTCATGTTTGTAAATGCAAAGCATCCGTAACCCACAGTATGGAGCTCTACTGCACTGGGATTTTCAGGCAGACAACATTGAACACGCTTGTTTGTGTTCATATAAACTGAAGCTAAACGAGGCAAGGTGCTAATGCGTCATTCGGAAAGCTGTGGCACGAAATCGCATTCTTTGCACACGAGCACACCTAAAATACCGAGCACAGCACTTAAATGTACCCTTCGCCAGTTTCAACATGGAATTGGGCTCCAGTGCCAGATATCATCGCAGAGCTTCCGACAGGACTCGGCAGCAGTGACCGACTGGTGTAAATTGGAAACTCCAATAATCCCGATGATGCATGAAACCCACCATGAACACCAGCAGAAGATCCGCCAGATGGAGTTTCCGAGTTCGAAACGACATCCAAGGTCGCAAGCCAAGAACTCAACACCCGGACTGCCAAGCCTCGAAACGTGTTGCCGCAGACTGGCCCTCTTCCAGGTTGATCGCTCGGCGGACAGGGTCGTCCCTGGATCGGGACGTAGAACCGATCTAGGGCATTTGCAAACTCAGCTCTGGTATTCGGAAAGTCCCAATGGAAATCATGACGGGAGCAGCTTGAAAAGCTAGATGCCACTGAGGAGCCTTACAAACAAGCTGTAGGCCTGAGAAACTTGTAAAGGAGTGTAGATCTTCAAAGTTACGCCCTGCTCGCAAACTCCGTCCCCTGAACACCTCCAGAACCTGCAGTGCCTAAGTTGAACCGATCATCTCCTACGAGCTCTGTGCGAAGCCTCAAGGTGACACCCCGTAAACTACATCGTGCACGGCGACAGCAATCAGCCATAAAGCATGAGAGTTCAGAGAGTTCACGCTAAACATCGTAAAAGGCGATCTCACTTGTGCAACTACAAGGAGCTGGCAGGGGCTGGGTGTAGAGTAAACACATGTGAAAGCTGGGCTCCCTCGCGATTGCCGGTCGGGACCAATCGGAGCATCGACCACCTGACCAAATCCTCTACTGTTCAAAAGATGACAGTCCATGGCAGTGGGAAAAAAGTCGGCAACTCTTCAGACCCTTTCCCATAACTCTGCCAGCATGCATAGAGGACTCTGGCTTTTGTTCTTCTCTGCTGGTTGCCACGCAAAGTCTGCGGCCAAGAGGATGTGGTCCTGGCATAACTTGTGCGATGCAAGATGCGACAGAAGCAAAAATAAACAGTACAAAGATTCTAACGTCTGAGTCTAACATGTTCCGGGGATTCGATGAAAACTGCCGAGAGGTGTATCGGCTCTTTTCAGTAGACGAATGCGGAGAACAGAACAGAGCATGAAATGTCTGCTGGACAAAGTATGTCACTGGCATAATACAACTACTTGATACAGTGTCTAAAACAACCATTTAATTCAGTGTACCTGCTGGTCAAAATTTACTTCTGCTTGTTATTTTAGCATTCCGTGCACTTGCAAGCAAGGCAGCGTCACGCTGGGGAAGACGCTCGAGGGTAAGGCGGTTTCGGCTTCGAGGTCCTCCGGAAGCGTGCAAGGAAAAAATCACGCTGCAAGGAGTATTATATTACTATATATATATATACACACACTTTTTTGCAACTTACATATCATGTATATTTTACATGTTGTAAACAAATATATATATATATATTATGTTTACTATCATTATTAACAGTATTATTATTATTATTGTTACTATTATTGTTATTATTATTATTACTATTACTATTATTATTATCATCATAATAATGCAAATAATCATAGTGATTATTATTGTTATTGGTATTAGCGTGCTTCTCCGTGTATTATTAACATAATAATACGAATAATAACAGATATTATTATACTATTGTTATTAGTATTAGTATGCTTCTCCGTGTCCTCCCTTGGCGGAACGGCGGCCTCGGAGACCTGGCAAGTCGCTCTCCCGACGATGCTCTGCTCAGGGTTCTCTTGACCGATGAAGGAGTTTAGGGTTTTGGGGTTTAGGGTTTGGGGGTTTTGGGTTTAGGGTTTGGGGGTTTAGGGGTTTTAGGGTTTGGGGGTTTTTCGGTTTTACGTTTGGGGTTTAGGGCTTTAGGGTTTTGGGGTTTAGGGGCTTAGGGCTTTAGGGTTCTAGGGTTTAGGATTTAGGGTTTAGCGGCTTAGGGTTTAGGGGTGTAAGGTTTAGAGTTTTGTTTTTGTTTAAAAGTGTTTAGGGCTTCGGGGTGTAGGGTTTAGGGTTTAGGAGGGTTTAGGGGTTTAGTGTTTAGGGGCTTAGGGTTTTCGGGTTGAGGGTTAAGGGTTCAGCAGCTCCGGATCGAGCAATACGAAAGTACTCACGGTTTAGGCATAACACCCACCCACCCTTAGAACCCCGTAACATTGGAAAATAAAAAAGCTCGATCATTCACATCAACGAGTTTCATTCACAGTTGGACTTCATTCACCCTTAAATGACTTCATGTGGTCGTTTGCACTATTCTATATCACACCTAAACTCTAAAACCTGAAAATTGCATGTACTACGTATTTATTATTTGTGGTATCGCATACTGTGCTTTATTGCTAAGTTGCGAGCCGACAATCCGACCCGCCACTTTGTTACGCAGATGTTTTGTCGGACCTTGACATTGAATGGATTTGCTAACCGTATTTTTGTGGTTTGACGACTAGATTCAGGGATTCAGGCTTAGGGTTTAGAATTTTCGGACTGCTATTTCAAGCTTCGGACCATTGTTTTGGGGTCCGGACTATTATCTTAGGATTCGGACGACGAGTTTAGGGTTCCGTCCATTATTTTAGGGTTCAGACTACTTTGCGTGGGGGGGGGGGGGGCTTCGTGGTTCAAGGCCAGGTCGTTCGTGGTGCAAGGCAACTTTGCCTTGAACCACGAAGGTTGGCCTTCGTGGTTCAAGGCAAAATTGCCTTGAACCAGGGAAAGGAAGGATTTGCCTTGAACCACGAATTATTGGCCTTGAACCACGAATTCTTGGCCTTGAACCGCGAATTCTTGGCCTTGAACCACGAACGATTTTTGCCTTCAGCCACGAAGATTCGTGGTTCAAGGCAAGACTTTCGTGGTTCAAGGCAAAAAAACGGCGATATGCCTTGAACGACAAATTATTGGTCTTGAACCGCGAATTATTGGCCTTGAACCACGAAGACATTAAAGTTGAAATTAACATATGAAAGAGAAGGTTAAGGGTTTAGGGTATATGGGGTGTAGGGTTTAGGGTTAAGGGTGTAGGGTTTAAGGTTATAAGGGTTTAGGGTTTAGGGGTTTAGGGTGTTCGGGTGTTAGGGGCTTAGGGATTTGGGTTTATGGGTTTAGGGTTTAGGGTTTTAGGGTTTAGGGCTTAGGGGTGTAGGGTCTAGGGTTAAGGGTTTAGGCTTAGGGTTTTAAGGTTTAGGATTTAGGGTTTAGGGGTTTAGGGTGTAGGGTTTGGGGGTTTTGGGGTTTAAGGCTGTTAGGGTTTAGGATTAGGTTGTAGGAGTGTAGGGTTTAGGGGTTTAGGGTTTAGGGGTAAGGGTTTGGGGCTTAGGGTTTTTTTTAGGCTTAGGGTTTAGGATTTCGGGTTTAGGGATTTAGGTTCTAGGGTTTAGAATTTAGGGTTAAGGGGTTTAGGGGTTTAGGGTTTAGCATGGGCCCTTTCGAAGACAGGCCGAGACACCTTCTGGGCTCTTGTTAAGGAATGTACCTAGACCCCCATCTACCCTCTATTAGACCCTAAACACCCTTAGTTTGGGACCACGTACGCCTGCGTGAGGGTACAAGGAGGGTCCTGGTAATTTAAGTTACCATACTAGGGATCTATAGTAAATAATATGGTTTCCTTATTATATTAGCTTAAAATAGACCCCTTAACAAGAATCCAGCCTTGTGAAAGTGGTCTCCCTCAAAGAAGATCCAATCCTTGCTGCAGCTGCGGCTATGGGCATGGACAACCCGTGTCTTTTTCCAGAGGCATCCATCATTATAGTACCCACTGTCCAATGGCTCCCCAGAGTTCTGAACAACTTATCGTGGATCTTGGATACTCAATCTCACGGGCTCAGTGCCTAACTGACCTGGGCAGCCGGCAGCACCAAGACCCTCACACCCCAACCCCTGACGGAAAGGCTTTCCCGAATCGCTCATGCTGATTAAGTCTTAAGTCCCGTAATCCCTTGTACCTAACCTTTAAACAGGCAGGCTGACACCCGGAGTCCCGAAGTTCCTGAAGCGTTCACATCGGACAAGCCCCGAATGTCCTGCCGGAAACCTTCAGCCGCACACCCGTAAAGCCTGATCCACCCCGAAGACCGGGAAGCGTCACCGGGTAATCTGAGTGCGCTGCTAGGCAGGCCTCGTAGTTACCTGCAAAAAGATCACTCTTCGGGCTAGGAACTGGACCTACAACCTTCGGTTCACCGGCTTTTGCTTCAGCTTGAGCTTTAATGTCTGGCATCTTGCAGGGTGTGCAGCCTCACGACGGTATGAAACTTTCAAACCTAGGATGTTGAAGTTCTGGGACATGCGGCTTGGGGCTTTCTCAGCTGGCGTCCAAGGACAAGGCCATGATCGGGACAGTGACTCAGTGAGCTCGAAGCACATGCTTCACATGCTTTGTGCTTTCATCCACAACACCTGTGGCTTTTTTGTCGCTGCTTAGGTCGCGGCCCACGAAGTTCGTGAACTCAGGGGCCGGATCGTAGGTAGAGAGCAGCCTGAAAGGAGACTCCAGCTGCAGCCCGATACCTGCCAGAAGACAGGTGGCTTCGGCAGATGTGCACCCCCACCCCCCCCCCCCAATGTAGGCTTCAGACAGGGATGGATGTCCTGAATTCGGAAGTCGGAATGGATCATTAGCTGGGTCACCAGGAACAGACTTGAATAGCGGGCGAGTCATGCAATAAATGAGTAGACGTGCGTGTGGCGTGCACAGTAAGAGGCAGACCTTCTAAAATCTTCAGGCTCCGCCTCCAGGGCTTATTTGGCCTGGATCCGTCTTGCGATTCCGGCAGGATGAATGAAGCACCATGAATCACACCTGCTTCTATGGCAAGGCTGCAAACTCTGCTTCCCCAGAACCCACCAAGCGCCTACAACCTCCCTTCCCTACACCGCCTGCCAGCGCTGCGCCCGTGCTGCCTCCCAGCTCTGCTTCGGAGAGGGCCTGTGGAGCACGCTCTGCGCTCATTTGCTTGAAATTCAACGTATATAAAAGATATCGTGGAGTGCGGACTTGGAAACTTCTGGTGCAGAACCCTGGGAACAGGGTGGAATTGGTAGGTACTGCTAGTTGCTCTTCCCGAAACTCCAAAACTCCACACATCCCAAGACTCAAAAACCCCTTGCCTAAGCTGCCCCTGTTTGAATACCTGCGATTAGCAGCCGGGGTTTCCAGAATTCGGACTAAGGGCCGCTGGCAAGGGCAACGATAGACTAATCAGAGTCGGAAGAATGAGACAAGGGAAGCATGGGAAGACTAAGGTCAGTGAGTTGTCGTTGAAGGCCTCTAAACCCTACACCCTAAACCCTACGGGGGTGATTGAGGCCTTAGATCTCGGAGTTCCAGTTTCTATCTGCGTCAGAGTCTCGGAATCTACCTGCGTCGTGGGGTGGACACTGCGTTTGAAGACGAGAGAGCGCTTGTAGTGGGCTTTGACTTGTTTAAGTCTTGTTCATCAGAATTACTCAGAACTGATGCAGGAACCTTTGAGTGCAGATACCCGGTTTGAAGACCTCTTTATCCCCATCACCACTGGACCTCCAAATAGAGTCGTGACCGTGACTTTCACAGCTTGTGCGGTGAGGAGCCAGGCCGCTCTGGTCTAGAAGGGGTACACGACACGCCCGATGGAAACGCAGTCTAGAATAAACATACCATAGTGCATCCGTGATTGATGTGTCCTCGCACCTTCTGTGTGGCGATAGCATTCTCCACCTTCTGGCTGACTGCCTCACGCACACAGAAAGAAAGAAACTGCAACTATTCGGGTCCATTTTAAGCAAGGCCCGCTCATTCTGTGCACATTTTGCTGCAGCTGTCTCAACTCCATTGCCTTCTGGGAAAACCTCCAATCTGGGGCAGTCACAGCAGTCAGCTCATCCGTGGCCGCCATGACCTCAGGTGAACAACGATGTGCAGCGTGCTAGCACATATAAACATGGACAGATAGACCGAAACATCCAAATGGAGCTTCGACAAGTGCAGTGCAGTTTGTGTTTCTGAGAGGAGAGGGTCGATCGAAGTGAACACACTGCAGTCGCCATCATCGTCGTCGCCAAAATCATCACCTTCACATGCCCTACAATGGAGCAACGTGGAGACAACTGGTCCTTTGGACCCGAGACGGCCTGAAGCAACAATTGATTCGACCTCTAGGGATTTGGGCCATTAGAATCTGAGCTCGAAGCCCTCTCCAACTCCTCCTCGCTGAATTCGAGGACCTGCTGAACTTTGCCGTAGCAGAATCATTCACTATCATTTTTAGCATGGAATTTCGCGGCTATCACAGACATACGCACCGAAGCATCTTCTGAGATAGCAGTCAGAATTATGCCCAGCTCCAGTATTCAGCGGCACCTTTGCTAAGGACCCTTTGCCATTCAATCGCCTTCTTAGGTGGTTCTATAATTCGATGGGGAGCCTGTGAGGTCCGAGGCGTCCCTGATGTGAACAAAGTCTCGATCGCTAATTCCATCATAAAGGATCGCAACACATCGAGTCCCAATGCCCCGGAAAGCAAGGGCCTCACAGCCTTCATCTCACAGCGGACATCACTAGGTCCTAGGTCGTGCCACGTAGCTGCATACTTCTGCTCTTTGCTATATCACCTCGCTGATCCAGCATTACATGACACGACGTCAGTTCAGTTTATTCTTTACTCCACTACAGACTACCTTAAACCCTGTTAGATACCGACAACCCGAAGCTCCACGTCAACAAAACCCCAAACCCTAAACCCCAAAACACAAAAGTGACCCCCCTTAACCGTTAAAACGCAGGCCTAAATCCCTAATTCACCTAATTCCTCAACGATAAACCGGTCACAGAACCATCCCGCCGGCTCGTTGCTCAAGCGAAGGTCCAGCGCAAGCTGCGCAGTGGCAACAAGGGCCTATGGGCAACACCACAGAAGAGTACAGAGTGGTTTGGGGTGAACGGCTACAAGAGCTTAGGGCTTCAAGGGTTTTGCTTTTCTTGGGGAGTTTGGGGCATAAAACTGACAAGTTGGGGCTTCGTCCACAGTGCACTGCTCATCGCACTTGCGCTTTTTGGCATGGCCATATTATCTAACAAGAGCTTGCACACGACGTTCTGCAATTGTGCACCATATGTCATGCCATGTAGTGTGGCACACCACTTGATGTGGACTATGCTAAACAAGACTGTACTGCACCGAGAACGAAGCTTCAATCAATATAGGAACCTGTCAGTACACTTGGCCCATGGTCAGTGCTCTTCCTTTTCACCTGGACGCCTTTCCCAAGGACCTCATGGCCACACATGAAGTTCCCCTGGTTTGGTTTCGGGCTCCACCGCCAGAATCCTCATTGGTAGACTGTAAACTTACGGTCGGCGCCAGAGACAAGCATGGTGAATGCTGATGCTTGAGCTCTTGTGGTGGCCCGCGTCGGGTGCTCCCCGGCGAAGTGTGCAAACGCAGTTCGGCCATATGGATCGCCCTAAACCCAGTTTTTGTCGAAGCGGTCCTTCCATTCCCATGTAGAAGCATCACAGCCTAAACCCTCCACATGTCCCGGCACCCCGAAGGGGCAACCCTCAGCCCGAACTCCCTAGGTGCACCCGAAGCCCTAAACCCGGAGCCCTATGAAACTTAAACCCTTAAGGTGCTTGAATCAAAAACTCCCAAAACCCTTGTAACATCCCTCTAAAGCCCTCCAAGGATCTTCTATTCTGTTAGCCTCAGGAGAGAAGCCCTCCCGAACTCTGAGACAAACTGGTACCCTTGAGCTTCCCACGGAGTTCTTGAAGGTCCCCTTGGCCTGGAGCCTCTCTTCCAGACGCTCCCTGGGTCTGCGGGCCCATTTGGGAGGTCTTGGGGCGCTCGCAGCGTTTTGTGGGTGTGTGGGTGCCCTTTTAGGGTGTTTTGGTTGGGAGAATTAAGGTGCAACCCACTTTTTGCAGCCGGTGGAAGGGGGCCCGGACCAGGCGATCGCCGCTATGTTCAAACTGCTCGAAGAGCGTCCTTCCCCCTCCGCTGTCTGAGGCCCTCAGGACTCTGGTCGGCTCCAGATTGAGTTGTGGACAAGGGATGCTGGAGAACTCTGCAGCCCCGGAGCGGCAGTCTCCAAGCAATCGAACCCATACCATAGATGCTATCCTAAACCCTAAACCCTCAACCCTAAACCCCACCCAGGATTCCCTGACTCTTCGGAACTCTCGTCTCAGTCCAGGACCAGGCTGAGGCAGCGGTATCAGACACGGCTTCATGCACCTGCGGGTCAGAGAGTCTTTCCGAGTCCCTGGGTCTGACTGCTTCCAAATGATACTTCCCTGCAAGATGTCCATGGCCGCATGAGTCTGCTGCAATATGCGAATTAAAGCTCTACACGTGGCCTTGAGTTTAGAACAAGCCTTGCTATAGATGGGCTGCAGCACATCGGATCTGCACTCTGGTGGCAGTCTCTGGCCTCTGCCACTTCCGCCTGCTCCTGAGAAGCAAGGTTGCAATAGCCCGACAGTTCTGCCCAAAAACCATATAATGTAGAGGCCCTAGTAACTAGAAGAGGGTTTTGGGGGTTCCTTATTATAATTATTTTATAGTATACCCCCCAAACCCTATTCTAATTACTGAGGCCCCTATATAAAGCCCCTGAAACTCTCAGGTCTCCAACAAAAAGAGCCCTGTACCCTGAAGCCCAAAAGCCACGGCTTCCTTTCATGAGCTTCGGTAGCTCAAGAGGATTATTATCAGTATTACTATTATTAGCAGTATTATTATTCGCACTATTGAACTGGTATGATAAGTATTGAACTAGTATTATAAGTACTATTATTGACTATCGTTTCCATTCTTAAAATGAGTATGAACTATTCTTAGTAGTTTTCGTAACAAGCATTATAACTGTTCTATTCTTCATCTTATTTAAAATTATTATTAGTATTATTGTTGTGATCATTATTGTTATTGTTATTAATATTAAGATTAACATTAATATTCTTATTCGTATTACCTTTAGCTAAAGAGGAGTGCGCCGGCTCCTCTTCGGCCACCTCGGAGGCCTGAGCCAAACCCAGAGTCGCCAGCGAGGCACCTTGGGACCCAGAGGTCAGAGGCTTTATTGGTATCTATATTGAGATATCTCTTTATATTGAGATAGCTCTATACATATTATATATATGTATATATATATATGTAATATATGTATATATACATACACATATACATAGATACTATCTTCGTATCATGTTGTACTATCTGACCTTAGATACCTTAGATATTTAACTATACGATATTGAAATCATGTTGCGTTATTCTAATGCAGATATAGATCATACTTCATTATATTATGTAGGCTTCGCAGAGCGATGCCTCGAAGGTTTCAAGGAGGCTTGCGGAAGTTGGCGTAAAGGAAGGCACAGAAGCTGTTTGGGCTGTTAAGGTTCAGAGTCTCGAGAAGACGCCATATTCCTGACTGGCCCTACACATCTGCTGGGAAGATGAAAAAAGTTGCCAGACTGACGTCTGCTCCACAGAGTTTCAGTCAATCTGTGGCTTCGGCGGACGCGCATGAGCCGCTCTGTGGTGGCTCGCAAGGACATCAGAGCCTGAATCACTCCAGACCGTTGCAGAGGCCTAGCAGCATAGCAATTACTATGATTCTTTGCTACTGCCACAAATGCAGTTCAAGCATGTTCAAGCTCTTGCTTCTGCTAGCGCTCTCAACGCTGATTCCGGCAGCAGTAGCGACTAGCAGATTCTGCTGATGGCAAACGGCCTCCAACCCTTCGTCATCAACAACGAGGTCGCGAAAGGCAGATACCCTGCAGGACTTCTCACAGGTGCTTGTTTGGGTCAAGGGCTTCCTGTTGAAAAACTAAGTGCTCCTACGAGGCTAGAGACGGAGAGGGAGGGAGGGAGAGCGGGGGAGCGAGAGAGACAGCAGACATGCATACTATCTGAGTTTGAGCAGCTGCAGCCATGTCTTTGTACTGTCTAGCGTACATATATAAGACATTACGAACAAGCCATTCACTCGCTAGATGGAAAAGTTTCCGGGCTCTGGGAGGGGTTCTGGCACAAGCCATGAAGCCTGGCTTCTTCATAGGATGTTCACCCTTCTTGGACAGGCGCCACAGTGACAGCTGGGCAGCCTGTCGTCGGACTGCAGCGCAGCAAGCATGTCCTGCGTGATGCTCTCGTGCTCAATAACCCAGGAGGTCCTATGGTCCCATTTCTTTTCGGTGGCTTCAGATTAGTTTCGACAGCTTTGCTGATATCTTGCGTGTCCCGACCCGCTGAGTCGTATCCTGGACGTCCGTACTAAACCCTAAACCAACCTCTAAACCCCCAAACCAGGCCCCAACCCCAAACCGAGCCGTAAACGCGCGATCGGAAGCATCGGGGCTTCATGGCTGCAATAGGGCTCACGCTGTGAACTGCAAGTGTCCTTCGCGGCCTGCCGAGACGAAGCATAGCCCCAGCCTTTGCTTTTTGGGTTTCGCTTCAAGTTTAGGGATTCAAGGCTCCTATCAGGTCACATCATGTCATGTCCAGTTTAGGATATTATGATGCGAACAAGAAAAATCGCTCTGCTCGTTTTGGGTCTTCGCTTCGGATTTCAAGTTCCGAGCAAAATGGCACCATCGCAGTTGTGAAAAACATAGATAGGGCCACTTGAACTATAAACAGCTCAGCATCCTCCAATCTTTATGGAGGGTTCTCAGACTTCTCAGCATTGCAACTCCGATTGAAGTGCCCCCTCAAATTCATACCACACGGCAGAACCGTGCGACCATTGATTGGTCAGACAGCTTCATGTAAGCAGATGTTGAGCGAGAATTTCGCCGGCGGGATAGAAGCAGCGGCATAAATCTGGTTTGAATAAATTAAACCTAATATACTTGTGGCTTCGGATTTTGTAAAATGTTCAGCTTCGCCGGTGGTGTCAACCAAGCCCACATGTCCAAGCTGGTCCCTTCCGAAGCAGGTGCGTGCGAAAGAAAGCTTTACGAAGAAATCCGTGTGTGGTATGCGCGTGTGACAGTGCAGAAGAGCGCACACGGCCAGTGCACGAAGCCTGCGGGGTGAGAGCAATTCGAATGCTTTGACCCAAGCCCTAAACCCTAAACAAACTAAACCCTAAACCTAAACCCTAAACCCTGTAAGCCCTAAACCCTGAACCCTCAACCCCTAAACCCAAGCCCTAAACCCTAAACCCCTAAACCCAAGCCCAGGATTCTGCGTCTCTGACAGAGCACACCATTGATGGGAGCCTGGAAAGGAGAACTACTGTTGATGATATAAATCCTGCATTACCTTAAGGACCCTAAACTATGGGAATTATGGTATACAGTAGGGTTTAGGGTTTAGGCAGTACCTTAAGGACCCTGAACTATGGGAATTATGGTATACCTATTATGGGTAGTGCAGGATTATATCATCAACCGTACCACTGTTGCCCCCTGTTCAATTGTAACACAACCGTGCCTTCCCCAAACCAGCGTAAATACATCCTAAACCCTATGCAAAAACCCTGAAGTGTAGTTTGCCAGAAATATTTATCAGACCCTAAGCTCCTAAATCCAACCCTCACACCACATAAAGCCTCAAGCCCTAAATGCTGAGGGCTCGGCGGAACGCTGCGCAGGTCGCCCAGTCTGGGTGGCCAGCAGACACAAAGCCTCCGATGGATAGGGTTTCGGGGTTTAGGGCCTTGGGGGGGTTACGGCTACAGGGCTTTGGGGGTTTGAGGTTTCGGATGTAAAGAGTATGTTTGAAGTCTCTTCGATTCAAGACTTGGTACTCTCTGGCGCTGCGCCTGTTGTAGGTGTACTGTTTACTTACCTCTACTCGCGGAGAATGTCGGCTTAGCCTTCATGTTGCGATTTTCAATGCCCAGGACGCTAACAGTTCATGTTGCTTTGGTTGATGCCCAGGACCTTATAATTATGACGTTTGGTCCGTCGGTATCTATCATACTCGATAAACTCTTTGCAATTCACAACTCATTTAAATGCTTGAAGGGCTGGTAGTATGCACGCGGCGGCATACGCAGTAGTATGCGTAGAGCCGCCCCAAGATACCTCAAGCAGCAAGTCGGAGGAACTCTGACTCTATGGTGGCCTAAACTCGCCCCGTGCGGCGGTCCAGTCTCAAGCCCCGGGCACTCGCTAGGAACGTTGATTAGCTTTGGCCTTGCCGCAGGAGCTCGACGACGGCCGTGTCTGGCCTCGAGCAATCGAATCGTCCATTTATTCTCGGCGAAGGATCTAGCGCAAGGTCCCTGATCCCCATATCTGTACTATAACTATACTATAACTGTAGTATGGCTATACTATAACAACTAAACCCTAAACCCTAAACTATGCTGTATATCCATACTGTAACTCTAGGCTGTTCTTGCCCACTGATCTCTTCAGCTCGGTTCCATGGCACCCCCCCGAGGAGCAGACGTGCTGTTCAAGTCTCCCATGAAGAGGAGGCCCGGACGATGCCCAAACCTCCACCAACGGGGCTCTTATTAAGGAATTTTTAATTTAAGTTGCTATGATAAGGAAACCATATTAATCACCATAGATCCCTATTATGGTAACTTAAACTAAATCCTTTAAAAAGAACCCAGCCAAGCAAAGCAGAGGCCGCCAAGTCACCTTTCACCGGCCCCATTCTAAGTCTAGCCGTTTCAGGGTACATAAACCCCATACATACCCCATGCACCCACATGCAACGGTCTTCGCTGCCAAGAACTGCAATGCTGCCTCGTCCTCTTCTACCACATCCACCAGTCTCCGGCTGCCATTGGACACGAATCCGCAGGGCAGTCGCCGTCGAGCTGAGGCCCGGACTTCTCAACTGCACCTGCAGCCATCGACTCTGCCTCACAGCACGGGAGACATTCGCATTGGGCTCAGACGCCCCCCCATGCAGGAAACCTACGTTAAGTAATTAACGGTTGCGGGATCGATGCTCAGAAGCAGATGCGAGGTCTGAGGATCATGAGGCCTTTGCTGCACATGGTCCTTCGACACTTCCGGACACTTTCGGTATCCGGTGCTTCACGGGATTTGGAGATCCAGAACTTGGCTGTGGAAGGGTAGGGCTTGACTGAAGCGTCAAGTCAAAACGCACTACACTTATGCTATGTACTATCCTGCCATGCACTGTACTGTACGAGACTGGAAGAGACTCCACTCGACTGTACTCTAATAATAATTCTTGCACCTTGTTATTAAACCCTACTCCGTGACTTATTATAGGACTGTGTTGTGCGCAACAGTATCTTCTATCAGAGCCTCGGCAAGCAGGAGCGCTGCCTGGAGCACTCGAATATGCCTGGCAATGGCCATGGGCAGTGTCGAACTGGTGATAGCAATCATGACTAGTCAAGTGGCCTGGGTTTGGGGCCATTTAGGCGTAGTGTACGATGGTCGTCATGATTTTTACTACTCAGAAGAGGTTTCGCGTGCTAGTTTGCAGTTCCGAGGGCCCTGGAATTTGACGAAAGAACCTCCGGCCTCACTCACAATTCCGTCACTGTATGCAGTCTCCTTGTTCCTGCCAGGGTGTCCCAAGAGTGCGAGGAGCAGACACCGGGCTGGCAAACACCAGGTCCAGCTGGCGCCTGGCGTAGTTCGCGAAGTAGAGATGCGTGTTGCAGACCAGGAGCAGCTGACTGGAATCCTGTGCCAGCCAAGATGAGATTCCAAGTTCAGCAGCACAAGGAGCTGACAACACGTGTAAGCTTGGTATGCGTGAACATTCATATCTTCGTGCACGCGAGGGCAAATTAGGACACTGCACTACACCCTTAAGCCTTGAATCATGAATCACAGACTGCAAGCACCCCAAGACATATCCACGCTTGTCCTTCCGACTCCGGAAGAGGGCCAGCTGAGCCACAGTGCCAAGCCTGGGCTCCGAGGAGATACTTCCCTGAGCTTTACGTTTTTTTTTTGGCTCTTTATGCTGCTGCTCCTGCTGGTGAGGGTGTTGGCGATGAAAAGTGCTAACTGCTACTGCTTGCAATCATGCTTCCTACAGGCACTCAGGACTCTTGTCGTCATGAAGACGACAAACTCAGAGATCGCCAGTTTCATACCTAGCCAGTTCCGCAGCCAGTTGATCAGCCAATCAGTCAGTCGGTTAACTCAGCCTGGGTGTGTCGGCCAGCCACTAAGTTAGTGACTTAGTAGGGCATGGAGGTAGTGTTTTACGTGCATACACACCTAGCAACCGTTCCACTACTTAGTCGTCTTCCATCCTCTAACCTATTATTTCCTGAGCTTTTGTCCGCAACCTGTTCGCTGGTCAACTGATGATAATGCCTGAAAGAAAACACAGTGACAGATTCGAGGATTCATGCACGCCAATAATCTGATGATGCCAACGATGACCACACCAGCGGTTGCGTACGCAATTGCTTAAAATCTGATACGATGATGACGACGACGGTGACAATGGTGTCGACGGTGCTCATGATGCTGAGATGGGTGCCGTGGGAAGACGTCATCCAGAGCCTTGGGTGCAGAGGATGCCCCGTCTTTTCGATTGTGAGTCTCACCCAAGTTGATGATTTTTTGAAAGTCGGCTCCCTGAGGCCCTGTCCGGAAGCTTTCCGACCAGAGCCCCGATAGCAGCATCCATCGAAGGCAAGCTTGCTACCTGCAGCAATTTGCAACGCCCAAGCGTCCCTAATCCCGGGCATTTAGACCTACTACTTCTCTCCAACACCTGTCTAATCATAGTAGAAAATACCCGGATAATATACCCCAAAAAGCCTATCCGAAAGTTCAAACTCCAAGAATGATTCACTTCGCCCAGCTGGCGCCTCCTCTAAGGTGCTCTCCGGCGGAGAAACTCGGCGCCTACGCCAGGGACTCAGAGGCGCTTGTAAGGGCTCTGCAGTTACGTTCTTGGGCCTCGGACAAATTATAGGGTTTAGGGTATATATGTCAGGGCTCGCCTCAACTGCAACTAGTCGAAAGGAAGCTGATGTTCACGTCTTGCAGTTTGAATCGCTAGCCTCTCAGGAAGCCCAGATTCGCCGAAGCGGCGTAGCGCTACGGACAGCAATAAGTGAGAACCAGAAGTCTCAGCGGCAGAAACACGAGCTTAGCTTAGGGCAAGGACACAGCCTGCTTCAACCCCCAACCCCCAGGCCCAAGCCCCCCAAACACCCCCTCCGCAAAATCAATCTTGAACAGATCCCCCCAAACCTCCCAATAAAAAGAATCTGTCCCACGCCCCATCCCCCAAAAACACCCCCCCCCCCCCAAACCCTAAAC
>CAJNJA010005935.1:0-17320 GCA_905231915.1 Symbiodinium necroappetens
CGTGCACCTAGGAAGCGGCGCCCCCCTGAGGTGCCTTAATGGGGCTTGGGATTCAGAGTTTAGGGTTTAGGTTTAGGATCCAGGGCTTAGGGCCTAGGGTTCAGGGTTTAGCGTTTAGGGTTTAGGGTACAGGGTTTAGGGTTTAGGATTCGGGGTTCAGGGTTTAGGGTGTAGGATTCAGGGTTCAGGGTTTAGGTCGCTGGGATGGAATGCAACAACTGGGCATTTGGGTGCCTAAGAGGCAAAAGACATGTGGGGCTTCGGGCTTGTCATGGAACTGCATAACTTGTAAGAAAGGTAACTCTACTTCCAAGAGCGGTACTTGCTTCCTCTCTTACTTTGTCCCATGATCCTCCAAGTATGCTCGTTCTGACTTGGCATGACTTCTGGACGGAGTTCGTAGTCGTAGGGGGGCCTGGTAAGGCTTGATAGGGGCTACGACAGAGGCTACCATAAGGATACCCCCTGGGCCAAATCGTCACAGATGCCTCCACACCAGTGGGGTCCACATCTTCGCAAAAGTTCTGCATGATCTGAAGCGGGACCTGGGGGCAGCGTCGAGCCGGTTTGGGATACACTGAAACCATCGAAAAAATTAAGAAACCCTCACAAATTCCGATACACCGAGCAGGTTTAGGATACATTAAAACCATCGAAAATTTAAGAAACCCTCAGTAATTCCTATAGAACTATGGAAAGCCTGTCTTCTGAAGCCCTTCATGTCCATCCGCCGAGATGCAAAGGGCACGTTCAGACGCTGCGCCGCCTCCATAAAGGCAATGAGAAACTTCTGCCGAATTTGCCTGGCTTTAGGGTTTGGGGTTTCGGGGTTAGGGGTTCTTTTTAGTGGTTCCTTTTTGGGAATCCTTTGGGGAATCCTTGGAAGGCTGTTTAAGGGTTACTATACAGGCTCCATGAGGCTTACTTCTAGGAACGACCCCCAAGGCCTCCATGAAGCCTTCCGTTAAGGGTACTATACGGGTACCATAATGGTTTCGCTGTAAGGGTACTATAGGAGCACTCTGACGGTTTTTTGCAGGTTGTTTTGGTTTAGTGTTCCAATCGGCCGCCAAATGTCATTATTGAGGCTCAAAGGGTTCAGCCTAGACCCCCCAAACTACCCTCTAATGTACCCTAAATGCCCACTATTAAGGACCCTCAGGGATCCATTAAAGGGCCCCGGTCCTGGAGGGTCCTGCGGTTTTGGAGGCCTTCAGTGTTTAAGGTATTCCGGTCGACGGCAAAGCCGGGTCTGGGGAAAAAAAAGGTCCACGGTTTGGGGATTTTGGGTCTGGTTTAGGGTTTAGGGGTTTAGGGGTTTAGGGGTTTAGGGGTTTAGGGGTTTAGGGGTTTAGGGTTTAGGGTTTAGGGTTCGGGGTTTAGGGTTTAGGGGGTGTTTAGGGTTCGGGGGTTTCGGGTTTAGGGGTTTAGGGTCTGGGCTTCGGGCCTTAGCGTCCAGCGCGAACCTCTTGGGGGTTAAGGGCTCAAGGCTTTTTCAAAGCCCCCCCGGTTCCCCGAACTCTAAACATTGTCAAAGTCCAGAACCTCCAAGCCTCAGAGCCAGAGTACCCGAAATCCCGAGCACCCAATCTAGGGGCGTTAATAATTAGAATAGGGTTTTGGGGGCTCCTTGTAAACATTCTAGTATAATATAACCCCAAACCCCATTCTAATTATTAAGGCCCCTGTATTACAGGCCTACTGCCCCGAACTGGAAGTGGCAAGCAGAGATCTCAAACCTGCTAGCACCACCTGTGGGACACACCCACCATCGGGAAAAAGATGATCTCGATGTTGTAGCCGTTGCCTCGCTAGGGGGTTTCGGGTTTAGGGATTTAGGGTTTAGGGTCTAGACTGTCCCAGGTTTTCTGAGGCTGAGACCCGAAAACACTCTGAGCCTCTAGGGCAGCTTTGCTCCAGGAATTTTTTTGAACTAACTAAGCACAACGCCAAGTCCTGTAGCAGATGACGCCAGAGACACAGAGAATGAGCGATGTCTCGAGATAACCGATAAAGCCTGATCAAGCATATCGGGACTTAGGACCTAACCTGCAGCCCTGACCCCCGATGCTAACCCCCGCCCCGAACTAGGGTTTAGTGTCTGAGGGCTGAGTGCTTTGCCTGCTTACGTCCTTTGGAAATACCCTAACCTGCCATGTACCTACTTATAGAGGGTACTAGAGCCCCTAGAACCCTCTATAGTAGGCACCTGGAGCGTTAGGAAATAGGGCTTGGGCTCTAAAGGTTTAGGGTCCAAGGCCCGCTGAAGCGCAGATTCAGCCGACGTGAACGAAGACCCTTTTAGGGTTTAGGTTTAGGGTTTAGGGTTTAGGGTTTAGGGTTTAGGGTTTAGGGTTAGCCTGAAGTAGCCAACTTGGGGAGCCTACCACAGGAAGAACAAGGCCTTTTAACGTTCTTGAAACCATCGGCAACCAAGGGATCATGAAGGGAGACTTATGACAACTCCTGGTAGCGAAAATTATCTTGCAAGGCGTGCCCAACTAAACGCCAAACCTCAATGATATACTGTGAGCTCACTTTCATTTAAAGGAGGGAGATGAGATTCAGAGCCCTGACATCCCTTTGACATCCTTTGACGAGGTAGAAATTCCTAAACCCTAAATCACTCAACCCAATTTCCTAAACCCCTAAACCCTAAACCCAACTTCCTAAACCCCTAAACCTTTAAACCCTAACCCCTGACGCCAAAGTCTCAACTCAAAATACTCAGGTAGGAAGATGCGGGAACTCAGTGAACGGTCCTGCCGCTGCGCCACCCCACAGAAGAGTTCGAAGCTGTGAAGAAATTTCAACGGCTTAGGGTTTGGGGGTTGCAACAGAATACAACCAGAAACACTTTTCCCCGGGAATACACATCCCAGGCAGTGGAGACGAAGTCCTCGGACGGTCTGTAAGTTTGGCAAGTCATTGGCGCAATGTCTCTGGCCCATGTAGCCGTTCCGAAATCGAT
This sequence comes from Symbiodinium necroappetens, assembly GCA_905231915.1. Taxonomy (NCBI): domain Eukaryota; class Dinophyceae; order Suessiales; family Symbiodiniaceae; genus Symbiodinium; species Symbiodinium necroappetens. The sequence goes on from CAJNJA010005935.1 coordinate 2,972, forward strand.
GATGAAGATCGAGCCGTCTTGACTAGCAAGGAAGCTGTCGGGTTTCAAATCGCAATAAATGAAACCCAGCTGCGATAAGCAGAACTTTGAGCGATTCGCAACTGACCAAGAATGCCCACATCGGGCACAAGCATATCGCGTGAGGTGTAGGGTACGTACGCTGACATTAAACGCGCTTCGCCAGCAGCATTCGTGCCAAAGCCCAAGTATGGGCACGGACCAACGAGAGGCCCCAGAAACAGCTCTTTCAGCAATTCCCCCTCGCGGTAGAATTCTTTGGTGACCACGATGTGGCCATAATTGCGCATGTCTGACCTTAGGGTTTAGACCCTAAACCTTATAAACACCCCTGTAGTGCACAGTTGGAGGCTGCGTAGGAATGAGGACTCAAGGAACAGGGCTTGTTGCTTTGGGTGCAACATTCAGCACCCTTCAATCGTAGCAGCAGAACATGAACCCTCCACATGCTCCCTAAACTCCCAAAGTTGATCCCTAAACCCACAAAATCCTCAACCCTAAATCCTAAACCCTAAACCCTAAACCGTCCTAAACCCTGAGCCCTAACTAAACGGGATTGAGAGCCCTAAGACCCAAGCCCGAAATCTCTGAGCCGAAAACCCTACAACCCGAGGCCTCGGAGCCGTGGTGACCTCAAGTAAACACCAATGCACCCCGGAAACAAAAGAATCCCAAACAGAATTTAGGGCTCGGGGTTTAGGGTATTTAAGGTATTTAGGGTATTTAGGGTTTAGGGTATTTAGGGTTTAGGGTTTAGGAAATTTAGGCCCGACAAAAACAAACTTTTGGCCCTAAACTCTAAACCACATAAAATTTCAACTCCGCAAGAACCCTTGTACAAAGACCCCATGCAAAAAAACGGTTGAAACCCTACAGGACCCATAAACCCCACCCGGTCGGCTGTTGAGGCCCAAGTTGCTGGTCGATGTTATGTGGCACTTCCTCAGTCGTTTCGAAGGTGGATCCGTGAACAAATGCTCCAAATCATGAGGGCCTCAACCCTCAACCCTAAACCCTAAACCGTTTATTGCCGCCATCTGCACAGAAAGGCTTCTAAGGGCTTTACCGGCTTTGTACAGGGTTTAGGGTTTAGGGTTTCGGGTTCAGGGTTTAGGGTTGTACGGGGTTTCGGGGTCTTAGGAAGCCGTTTGAGGCCTTTCAGAAGAAGTTGGAGGATGTTCGAAAGGCTGTATAAAACATGACCGACCCCAGAACAAAAACTAAGCCACCCCAAAGCCCTGAGCCTAACCCCACGGCCGGGATTCTGACAGTTTCGAGCTCAAACCAGCCTTACACACAAGAATGCTTGATGAGCCGAGAGTCTGATAGTTGTCCTGCTGGATGTCAGGCGAGCCTTTGATCCAGTTCTTGCCAAACTCCTCTCCAAGAGGCTTCGTCTTGTGACAGCGAACTAAAAGCCCATGGTCATGCCATGTCGGGTCAGACCGCATCGCGTACGGTACCATGCCACACCGTGACACACCATAGCACAATTCTGCGCATGCATGTGCGTGCACACAACCCATCCATTCGTTGCGGCAGGCTACACAATCTGGAGCAAATCTCACCGATCACTCGCCTAAACTCTAAAAAAACAAACACCAAAAAAAAGAAAAAACGTTTCCCCAAAATCCTAAATGCTGCCCGCTACCCCTGTTTCCCTAAACCCCAAACCCCCTAAACCCCCTAAACCCCCAAAGCCCCCTAAACCCCAAAACCCCTAAACCCCCAAAACCCCCTAAAACCCCTAAACCCCCTAAACCCCAAAACCCCTAAACCCCCCTAAACGCCCTAAACCCTCTCTCCGGGCCCCCTGGGTCAGAGCACCCCGCCTGGAGCCGCTGGACCTTCTTCAGTGGGCTCCGAGTGCTGATCCCGATGTTCAGCAAGACCGTCTTCGTAGGCCTGGAGGGTTTAGGCTTTAGGGCTTTAGGCTTTAGGGGTTTAGGGTTTAGGGTTTAGGGGTTTAGGGTTTAGGGTTTAGGGTTTATAGGGTTTAGGGTTTTTAGGGGTTCAGGGCTTCTGGCATAGCAATATAGGTTGTAGGCTTCACATTTAGAGTTCCGGGTTTGACGCAGGGGGAAGGTTTTGCTTGATACCAAGCAATGTCAAGACGCTGGACGTCTCATATAGCGTGCTCGCTCACACGCGGGGCTGCTGGCAGCTTGGCAAAATTCAGAGCCGCCAAAAATTCCGAGATTATTGACTAGCGATCCCCTAAACCCTTGTAATTCCCAAACCCCGAAGAACCCTTGAAAGCCCCGCAGCAAAAGAACCTGTGACGTGCAACCCTGCAAACGAGCCCGATCCCCTAGGAGCCTTCGCGTCCAGTTCTGGATGATCAGCTCGTTGAAGGCCTTGTGGCTGACCCAGACCTGAAGGATCGGTTTAGGGTTTAGGGTTTAGGGTTTAGGGTTTAGGGTTTAGGGTCCCAAGTCTAGGTGCCTTCAAAATCAGATTAGGGTTCTATCGGGTTCTGTTGCGTGCTTCATAAGGGCTTCCCAAGCACACGGGACTGCTTATAGTGGCGCCCGTAACTCTATTTAATTGGAGCAAGCTTCCGGGGTTCAGGGTCGAAGGGCACAGGGTCGCTCTGCGGGTACTTGAGCCTTTACTTTATAAGGAACGAGTCAGGTTTCATTTGGTGCTGTAAACTTTCGTCAGCGGGTTCATGTCTGTGGCAAGGATGTTCCAAGCTCAAGACTGCTGAAACTAAATGCTCTTACACCCTGACGGTGTGCTTGAGTGATTTACAACTTAGGATCAGTAGACTTCGAACCGAGTATGCAGTCAGGGATACGAGAACCCTGAATGGGCGAATGGGCTATGCTGCATCTGACTCCACGCCGAACCTACTCACTAGGGCCACTGTTCCCACATAACCCTAGACGCCTGAAACTTAAACCCAAAAATCTAAGCAATCACAGGGCCGACCTAAACCCAACGCGCAGCACAGGGTGGAGGTGCAGAAAGTTTATAACCTGATTTAAGAGCTCACGGCGTAGGCGTTGCAAGGGCAAGGGGGTAAGAGGCACGTCATTAAAGTGAAGGCCATCCAAGGGTTTAGGAGTAGGGGTTTACGGTTCAGTGACTGTGGGCTCGATAGTTTGGAAGTCTGAGGTTTCACGTTCTGGATTTCAGGGTTTAGGGTTCAGGGTTTAGGGTTTAGGATTTAGGTTTCAGGGTTTAGGGTTTAGGGTTTAGGGTTGAGGGTGTCAAAAGTTCAGTGAGCTGGCGTTTATGGACACTGCACTGTCCTCCCAGGAGACAGCTCGGATACTATAGGGGCCTCAATAGTTGGAGTAGGGTTTTGGAGGTGTACCATAATAGTATACTATATAGTAAGGAACTTCTCATTGTATAATCAGGAACTTGTCAAGAACACTAACTGCAACTTTTGAAGCGTATATATTTTACATATTTGCTTACCATAGATCATCTAATGCTCTGAAACCCTAAACAGGCCCCTTTCCTTTATAAAAATGGCCTCCTTTTCTTTTATTAAAAATTTAGAGCCTATTTTAAAAAAACAGAGCCTATTAAAAATTTAGAGCCTATTTTAAAAAAATAGAGCCCTGTAAACACCCGCGAGGTCCCTGCAGGATCCCACCTGCTTCATCTCGAAGTTGCGGATCACCACGTACATCATGGTGATATTCTCCTTTGGGTTTTGGGTTTAGGGTTTAGGGTTTAGGGTTTATGGTTCAGGGTTCAGGGTTTAGGGTGATATTCTCCTTTGGAAAAACGTGGGAGCTTGTTTAGGTTTTAGGGTTTAGGGTTTTGGTCTTTTTAGGGTTTATGGTTTGGGTTTAGGATTTAGGGTGATATTCTCCTTTGGAAAAACTTGGGAGCTTAAAGATCTTTGCTTTTGAGGTGCCTCAACTCTTCTTTCCTGCCGGCCTCAGCAAGGGATCTAGTGTTAAACCCTAAACCCCTAAACCCAAACCCCTAAACCCCTAAACCCTAAACCCCTAAACCATAAGCGCCTAGACCCCTAAACCCCTAAACCCCTAACCCCTAAACCCCTAAACCACTAAACCCCTAAACCCCTAAACCCCTAAAACCCTCCAACCCTAAGCCCTAAAACCTCCAACCCTAAACCCTAAACCCTAAACCCCTAACCCCCCAAACCCCTAAAACCCCTAAAGCCTAGAAACCCTAAACCCCTAAAACCTAGAAACCCTAAATCCCTAAAACCTAGAAACCCTAACCCCTAAACCCCTAACCCCTAAGCTTAGGGTCTCGAGTGATTTCTTGGGCTTAGGGGCTCGCCCTTTGTGACGGGTGCAGCCTGTGGGCTGCCATGATTCTTTAGCTGGGCTCTTAGTTCTTGTGGGGTGTAGGGTTTAGGGTTTTGGTGCTTTTTTTTGGGTTTATGGCTTAGGGTTTAGGATTTTGGGTGTTTGTGGGTTTAGGGTTTAGGGTGTTGAGTATTTTAGGGTTTAGTTCTTGTAGGGTTTAGGGTTTTGGGTTTTGGGGTTTTTAGGGTTTAGGGTTTATGGTTTTGGGTCTTTTAGAGTGCATGGTTTAGGGTTTAGGGTTTAGGGCGTTAAGGAACGAAATTTTAAGCTACCATAAGAGGTGTCTAGAGGCAAAATAAGGGCTTCCGAATTGGGGTAACTTGATCAAATATCGTCTTAGCAAGAGCCCAGTTGAGGGTTAAGCGATTGCGAGCTGTAGATGAAGGGTGGTCCTCTTCTCTGTGCGGATGAGCACCGTAGGGTCGAATGGTTTACGAAACCCAGTGCCAAGTGGCCACAAAGCCCACCAGGGCGTTCGTCATCCCGATGGCACCGTTGTGATTCAGCGTGACCAGATCTCCCACGTAAAACGGCCTGTCCGGATGTCGGCTTGGGCGGTTTTGGTTTGGGCTTCAGGAGCTTGCTTTCCTTCAAGAAGACTGGTTTAACAAAACTCAACAACACAAAATGGGACAAGCCGACTTGTGGCATCCATGGCAATGCTGACAGGAACAGCGGCGACGACGACGCTCATGGACTCTGATATATGAGGCCTTAGCCATTAGAATGAAGCTCGGTATACAATTGCAGTATGTCTATGCAGGGACGGACTATCAAGGGCATGCTCTTTTGCTAGCTGTTTAGCACCAGTAAGACCTTATAGAACTCATACACTCAGTTATAAAGCCCATAGAACCTATACCGAAACCTCAAACCCGTAGCCGTAACCCTGATCCCCACGACAAGACCCAAACCCCAAACCCTAAACTCTAAACCCTACTTGGCCCATGATCCTTAGAAACCTGAACCCTTTACGTTACCAAGTCCCAAGCTCATCCAAGTACACCCCTATACTTATTCCTTGTAGTAACCCTTACTAATGAAAGCGATCACCGCTCACAAGCAATAGACCTCAAAAGGACAAAGCCATGGGCGAACGCTCTCCACTCGAATTGATTTTTTTCGCACGACACAACGAATGACTGCTGCCCTGGTTTGTACATGGTTCTTGGGCTTGCTAGCTGTCGTTGCTTTACAGCTCACATGGTTGCACTTTACAAGTGTGGCCAAGGGATATGTCTTCGCAGCCTTCCCTTTAGCCGAAATTTCACAGCATCCCAGAAGTGCCCATGCCAAATCCAGCAATCAGCATCATAGGAGCTAATTCTGTCCTTCTACACTCCTCCTTGGCCCAAGCGCTAGCCTTGGGGCACCCTTGATGACTGTCCTGACGTAGTCAAGGTCGTGTTGAATAGCTCCTCATACTCCCGCGCCCGTTCCAAGTCTCGCCCGTACTCTGGGGTTTTATCAGGATCGTCTGCAGATCGATTGAGGCAATATTGACAAAGCCTTCTCCTCTGCACTCTCTCCCTCGTTCCTCTATGCCGGAAGGCATGGCAGTCCCCATACACGTGGTAGCACTCATTATCCGGCACATAGAACGTTTCCCCTGGCGGCTCATGGACATATCGCAGAATAACTCGGGTTCCCGGCCCTTGCATAGGCACAAACGAAGAGGTCTGAGAACTTTCGTCCCTATACTCCTTCACACCTCTAGCTAACCTCTGTAGCATACGAAGTTGCTCTTCTTGAACCTCTGCAACCGATGGTCTCGACCTCGAAACATTGGTCTCTGTCGGCTCTCGTTGTTGCGGGGCTCTTGAAGGATTTTCACTTTGGCAAACAGGTTCCCTTGCCGCATCTAGAGCTCGCTGCTCAAAACGGCTCCCGGATCGCTGCTTTATCTCCTTCTGAATTGCCTGCGTTGTTGCATCTCGCAGCTTTTGCAATCTCCTCAATCTCCGGTTCTTGGCACCTGGCGTCGCTCGATCATATAGAAACCACGCCGCCCATTTCAGTGCCTCCCAGAAAAATAAGCATCCCAGTACCATCAAGCACAAAACCATCCACGTCACCAGACTGTAATCCACCGACATACCACTGCCGTAAACCACCAGCTGATCGTCGCGAACAGCTTCTCCAGTAGACGCTTGGGACAAGAGAAGAAGAGCAATTAAAACCTTAGGGATAGGGCTAGGGAAAGTTGTTGTGCTGCTGCCGCGGAGTCTGCTGCTGCTGTCTTCGCTGTCGTTGAAGTCCTCCTCATCGACCAACCCAATAAGCGAACTTAGCGCTCTCAATCGGGACGACGACAGTGGCTTCGTCAGCATGTCCGCCGGCTGCACATCGCCATTGCAATGACTAAATGTCACCTCTTGTTTCTGAATCAGCTCGCCAATCCAAGCACTCTTCAATCGTAGGTGTCTTGTTCTCCAGCTGCACGACCCACTTGCTATTGCTAGCGCCGACGTACTGTCTGACTGAAGTTGTAGCTGAAAAAACCCCACACCAATATCCACCAAGAGCGCCTGGATACCTTGTAGCGCAACTAAACCCTCTGTCATTGCTTCCAACTCAGACTCGGCAGTACTTAATGTAATGCTCGTTTGCCTGGATGATCTCCATGCTATCACGTTGTTGCCAAGCTGAATAATCCATCCAGTGTGCGATCGAGTTGAGTCCGGGGCGAATGAAGCGTCCACAAAGCATGCCAGCACCGATGCCCTGCCCTCGTAAATCAAACTTCTCCTCCACGTCCGTTGCAGGTAGGACAACACCTTCTCTCCCACCTCAATTGCTCTACGAGGAGCACGCGTTGCGAGGGAACCCACCAGCGAGCAAGCAAATGCCACATCCGGTCTTGTTCTCTGACTGATCCATAACAATTCGCCTGCAATCCTTTGCGCAGATCGCACCTCTCGCTCGCTGAATGCTCCTTCGTCCTCGCTTGTGACAAAGCTGGCCGCATCTTTAGAAACCGGAATAAGGTCCCTTCGCCTCTCTGGGGTCTCATGTATTCGCAGCAGCTCGTCAATATAAGCCCGCTGTGAAAGGGAATATCCGCACCTCGACTTCACAATCTCAATGCCAAGAAATCTAACTTCCTTCTCGGCAACGACCTGTAGCGGACTTGTTCGCCAAAGCTTCCTTATTGCCTCTGCCAACGCATGCACAATCGCAGCACTTCCAGACAATAAAATATCGTCGACGTAAACCACGATGATGCCCGCGAGCTCCTCATTGTCTTGATCCACGACCTTCCACCATGAAGCTTCGACCCTCCCCTGCACCAGTACATAGGTCTTGTCATTCACTATCACCTTCAACTTTGATAGTTGCTCATCCCTGTACGAACTCCAAAGCCTAGGCGATTCTTGAAGTCCATAAACCGCATGGGTCAATCTCCATAGTTCTCCAGCCTTGCAAATGCCCGATCTAACCAGGAGTTTGGGGGGCCGCCCGTAAACCTTCGGCGCGCCCTTAACTGCATGTAATGGCGTCTGGAGAAAGGCCGCCACAATGTCAATCATACCCAAATCCCAGTTGAAGTATGTGGCCAAGGCTATAGCGGCTCGAACTACTTCTGCGGGAGCGGTTGATGCGAAAACGTCTTCGGGGCAATGAGTTGCAAGGTTGCCACAAATAACAATCCTTGCCTTGCGTTTGTAAAAATCTTGAGCATCAGCATCTGGGGGTTTCACAGTAAACACCAGTTTCATCGGAATCACTTCTGCCCCACCAGACTGAATGTCCTGAATGACCTCGGCATCAGTGTCCATGACCTTGTCTACAGCGTGCTCGAGGGAGAGGGCTTCTTTAGCAATCGCAGGAGTCCATCGCTCCAAGCAACTGGCCGCCTCCCCAGGATGCACTGTATGAACAATAGACAACGGTGCTGACAACTTGTCCAGTAGATCCTCAATGCCCGTGGTGTACGCAACCTCCGCTTTCCTGATAGCATTCTCAGGCTCACTTCCTTGAACAATTGTCGCCGTGGAAGAAGATCTTGAATCATCATCCAACACAAGCTTCATTTCCCAATCATCCCACTGCTCCCGAGGAACAGGTGCTTGGGTATTGCTCTCTGTGGTAGTAGATGATGTAGACCCATTTCCAACACCACGCTCCCTTTTGGATATTGACCAATCACACTTGAAAAGATAATCCCCGTCTGAGGTGGGAATGACCTCTGACCATCCACCTCCTCTCAACGGGATTTTCTCCTCCTCAAAAGTTTTGTCCTTCACAGCCGCCACTGCAGACATTGCCCTTATTGAAATCCCCGTCACCACCTCAGCTTCTTCTTCAAGTGGCAAAGGAAACTGTAGATCTCGAAGAACTTCCCTGTCTGCTCGCTGCAATGACCCGAACAATCCTGGTGTATAACCGATCATTGCAATCCGCTCTCCAGTCCAGGGTAGCACTGCATGTCGACGGTGAGGATCAAAGGAAAACACTCTTCCCTCTTGCAAAGAGTATGCGCACCCATATCTCGTTCTGCCTTCTTTCGCCGCAAGCTCTATCACCTTTCCAGAAACCACATCGCCATCACGTAGTTCCATCCAAAGCTCACCACCTCGCCGTGGCATCAAGATAGGTAAAATATGGTTGACCGTCCCAACTGCATTGTTCCGGTCGATGTGGACCTCTCGCTCATTGTTGTTGGAAATGAACACTGCAGCATACTCTGCGTCGGGTACCTTCTCCTTGAAGAAGCGATTGAGAAGTCTGGCCAGCCACGGGCGCTCTATCGTAGCCCGAGTAACTCCTAACTTCCCCCCATGGCGAAACATTCCATACTTTGTCTCCTCTTGAGGTAGAGTCCTTGCCACCTCCAGAAACAACGCTTCAGCCTCCTCCTGGGACCAGCACCGAAGCAGATCCTCTGCTCTCTTCATCCACTCCAGCTCATCGACTACCTGAGTTTTGGACACACCCACCACATCGCCCGATCCTGCCGACTTTCCACGAAGACGACGATCAGGAGGCTCAGGATGCTCCGCGATGTACTCATCGGCCACTGGACCAGGGTCATGTAAGCCTGCGCGTACATGCAAAGTATGAATAAATCTTTCTCCTCCATCATCTTTCACATACACCAGATGTCCACGACTTACACTGTCTGAAAGACCTACATAGACCCCTGCCACCCACTTTGGCGCCAGGTCCTCTTGCTTAGGACCTTCCATGTGTCTTTTGCGAACCATAACCTTTGCCCCGTATGGTGCCGCAAACTTTGGCTCAAAGCCCAGGACATCGCTTCTCTGCATAGACGCCGCCGAACTCATAGCCGATGGCCACAAATGTTGGGGCAAGTCAGCTGCTAGCAGCAATGTTCTAGCCCTTTGCTTCAGCCATCGTATCGTGGATTCTGCTGTGCCATTTGTCTGGTGAACACCTGGTTCTGACGATGTCACCCTTATCCCTTCTGTCTTCAGCCATTGGCGAGTGGCTCTAGCTCGAAATTCCATTCCACGATCTGAATGAAACCTCAAGATTGGAATATTCAAAGACCTGCAATACAGTACCACATCTTGTACTGCTTCCAATACTGTAGTGGCCTTGTCGTCCTTGAGGCCACACGCGAAGATTAGATTCACAAGCTCTGGCCCAGCTAGATCTAGATCTTCCTCAGGGTCCCGCTTTGCACCCTCCCTTGGTACTTCTTCATCATCATCACCATCTGCAGCCTGACCACCTTCTCCGCGGCGCTCCTCTCTCGGCTGGCCCTCCGCAGGTGCTAGTCCATCTTCTATAGCCTCATAGTCCTCCTCATTGAGCTCGCCGGGGTCATAGGCCATCCACACTCCTCGGCCGTCCTCAACGAAGCTCCTTGGAACCCTCAGCTTCGCCGCGAAGATGTACTTGAACTGCTTGGGAAACGCTCCTCTCCCATCTGGGTCTACGCCTCCAACCTTCACTGGCCCCGATAAGTCTGCAGATAGCACGAACGCTGTGGGATGTTCTACCCTGGAGTGGCGCCGCCCGGTTGCTCCTGCTTGTACACAAACTGCACAGTCTGGCCGAAAAGGTAAATGGCCCCTCTGCACATGTTCTTTCCATTGAGCTGCACTCATCCTCAGCATTCTCGGAACCTGAAACCACTTCACCAAGGCGATGAGGAGATGCTCGTAGAACTCCGTTGGCCAAACTCGGGGAGGAGATTTCTCAGGTACCGGACCATCCGCATGGAATCTTGCCCGCACACCATTGAGATGCTGCATGGGTAGATTGGTGCCAATGGTTGTGCACCGCGCAAAGGATTTGCCAAAGGCCGCAAGGTCAAAGCTGTGGGTATGCAGGCCAGCCTCCAATGCGTACTCCATCCACAAAGGCGTGCGCCAAAAACGGACCACATCATTGTAAAGCGGGTCTTGAAAGCCTAAATAGCCTCTCGGGTCCCGTGGCTGTTCCAGCATAAAGGCCACTTCCTTCGTAGTGCTCGGATCCCCTGGATGTCTGATTTTTCCCGCTGTGGCAATTGCATGCAACATAATCATTCTCACATACAACGAGGTATGTCGGTTCACTTCATACACATCAGCCGCTGATTGTCCTTCCCAGTTGCCGTACGGGTAGTCATTGGACCGAATAGGATCGGGCCCACCAACGATATGTCGGGAGATCATGAAGGACCCTTGGGGAGGACCCCCCACGATTCCTGCAATCTTCCCACTTCTGGCGGCCCACTCCAAGACCCTCCACACTGCAGGGTTGAGGATATTCTGGGTGCGGCCACGTGCTATATCCAGCTCCAGGACCACATGACCATGGTTTTCCATGTGATACATATCCTTCTTCGGCCTATCTCCAGCGAACAAGTGAACAATCCAAGAATCCGAACTCCACAATCTCTTTCTGGTCTTCCGATTCAGGTGCTCAAGGCCGCGAAGAATGTTCCACCCATTGCTCTCTGGCACTGAGTCAAAGATACCGGCCACACACTGCTTCGGAATCCCATCCAGGAATGGCGCTGCTTCCAATGCCTTAAAGCCTTCGCTGGAGAAGTCGCTGTTCACGTACGACAACAAGTGATCAAACCACGTCCTGTTCATAGCCATGGCTGCTGCCCGAACCTTAGATCTCGTCTCAGCGGTGTTTTCGCGCAGCTGCTCCAACCTGTTGTCTTCTAACCTCGCTATAAGCTCCAGTGCTTGGTGCTCGGTTATCTCCGGGCACCCGTCTCGAACCTTCAGGTTGATGGATTCGCCGTTGGGCCCTTGAAGTCTGCATTTGTTCTTAGCCCACACCATTGTGTAGCCTAGCTGAGCCACCAACGCACCCAGAGGTACTATCGGCGAGGTAGATGACGCCGAAGTGAGCGAACTCGGTTGTACCAAGATAGTTCCAGCCGCATTCATTCGCAACCCCACTGATTCACCCCCTGCGAGGTTGACGACCACGGGATTGGCCTCGTCCCATTCACTTTGCGTGGCTGCTCTTCTCAAAGCATGCGTTGCTCCAGAGTCTACCAGCGCATACGACGAGTGGGCTCCAGCATCATATTTATGGCGTATAGCAAACACATTGACAGACGGAGCCTTGGGAGCAGACTGTGTTGCTCCAGTGACCTTCGCCGCCGCTTGGAGCAAGGACTCAATGGTCCATACAGGCTCCCCATGGATCACTGAGGCACTCGAGGTCGGAGATGCTTCTGTCTCCGGCTCCATACTTTGCACCTTCGGTCCCTCTGTAGCTGTAGGCGAACTGGTAGTACTTGCCGTAGATCCTTGTTGAGCTCCTGACCTCTGCGCATTCTTGGCACCCTTGGTGGGACAATCACGTTGTCTGTGGTCTTCTCCCCCACATACTAAACATCGCTTCGCCTTCTCTGCCTTGCTAAAGGAGCTCCAATCGTGCGGGTAAGGGCACTTCTGTCCCCTCCGGCACCCCGAGGATTTCACAAAATATTTGCAAGGAGGCTTGGATGCCCCTGCTGGGGTTGTAGTAGATGAGGTAGCCGACGTGATCGCCTTTACCGCAGGGTGTCCACCTGACTGTACAGCCTTCGCTGCCATGAGGGATTCCACCTCTGCTTGAAGATGTTGCTGGTACTTGGTCACATCTGTAAGGCTTGGCTGAGCATCGATGCGAAGGCTGCTGCGGAGTAGCTGGGTTCGAAACTGCACGTCTGCATTTTCCGACACAAATCTGGAAGTTGCCGAGGTTAGCGCACGAGCTAGAACCGACCCATCTGGAACCATCATGTTCAAATCTTTGCACCTTTGCACCCATCGTGGCCACGAACGAAGCCACTCCAGCGAAGCCTCAATAGAGTGTGGCTGTACCAAATTCTGCAGGTTTCCCAAAACAGCTGACCTTTCAGAGGCGCCACCCGGCTGGTAGCATGTGTGCAGTCTGAAAAGAATCATCGGCATACTCTGCACCGCTCGCCTGGAGATGAGGTCTGTGCGCACTGCGTCTACCAACGCTTGCAACACCAGGGTACACGCTCTCGAGTTCACTCTCGTCCACCTGGCTGTAGTCAGCGCTTCATGGCCTTTAGGCTCTAACTGCAAGCGCTCTAATGGAGTCGATGACAACCACGCATTATACGTAGTCTGCACCAATTGCATCACCAACTTCCACCAGGTACTCGACGACGCAGAAAGATCCTGCATTGGTATACTCACCTGAGTGTGCCAATGCTGGAAAAGGATGCCCGCCGAAGGATCATCGGGCCCAGCCAACATTGGCAGAGCCAGTGTTCCGTTCTTCACCTGCTCCGGCGTGTCTTCTCCTTCTCGATCTCTTTTCATAGATTGAACTTGCATCTCCTGTAAACTGACCAAGTTCTTGGTCAACGCCTCCAAAATGGCCTGAGTTCCGCCTCCTCCAGCACTTTCTTGTGTACCATCAGCTCTATCTGGGCGCGGAACTTGCGGATTGTGGCCTTGTCCCTCCCTTTCACCCGCTCTCCGAGATTGGAGATCTTCCCAAAGAGCGCCAAGAGGATCATGCCACATGCTGGGGCGAGGCCTATCTCCTTGGGCATCATCACCACGTTGCCCTTGATCACCTCTAGGTTCTTGAAGGGGTTCCCTTACAGGTTCTGTAGCACCACCTAATACATCCTGAGGTTCATCTCTAGGTAGTAGAGGGATGTATTGCTGAGCTTGCATAGCCTGGTCATTGTCTCTGCATCCATATGCGGCACCCCCCTGATTCCTTGCCACCTCCAGCTCCTCCTGGAGTCGAACATTGACAGCCTCAGCTGCTTGAAGTCGCTCGAGTAGCCCTCCTAGCTGACGCTGCACCTCCGCCTGGATCGCTTCGGTCGGCAAGCTGCTGCTGCTGGGAGTGTTGTGCATGTGCCCTTGGTTAAACCCCCTAGGCTCTTCAACCCTAAATCCCATCACGTCGCCAGGCCTCGCAGAGGAACGTGCCGGTGGAGGAGGTACTCGAGCATTCCGAGGGTCCAACAACCTTCGCGGCCTAGGCGGGGACGGCATAGGACTAGGCAACCACGTCACAGGCGGAGCTTTGAACAGATCACCTAACCTTGTGATCCATCCCGGCCACGCATGGCTCGAAGGTCTTGCTCCTTCAGCCATCGCTTGCACACTCCTTGTAGATCGAGGCGTCATATATATCCCCGACGAAACATCCACACTACCAGAAGAGGCATGAAAAACTGCTCGGTCAGGTGCACTCGCAGCCGGTATCGCTCCACTTGTAACTGCTTGGTAGTTATTGTCTGTGCGAGCCTGCATCCTCTGCACTGCATCCACATCCACAGTTCCCATCTGGCCGCTTCCCCTTGGTTGGTCTTCTGCTGTAACAGTCTCGGCCAATCCAGAACCATGGGCCTCTGCCCCTTCCAGATTTCCACCACCTCCGCCACAGCCCACGCCATTCATCTGCGGTGCTTCAGATACCACAGGAACTGTGGCACCTGAGGACACCGCTGCGGTTTCCACCTCCTCACTACCCAATCGCTCCTCGGGTAGCTGCCCTTCATCATCGCAGAGCTTCTTCGCATCAGCGGGTTGGGCGCTCATAACCTAATGAAAGCGATCACCGCTCACAA
>CAJNJA010005936.1:0-17316 GCA_905231915.1 Symbiodinium necroappetens
CCCTATTTTAGAGAACCTTATAAAAAGGACCCGAAAAGGGACCCTACTTTAGAGAACCTTATAAAAAGGGGCCCTAAAAGGGACCCTATTTTAGAGAACTACCCACATGGAAGTTTACGGCTGAAGAAGCGGTTTCGGGCCTCGAGAAAGTATTGATTGAGAAGCCTCGCTTTTAAATACAAAACACTGCGTTAAGTGCTCCTTATCGTAGACATGCTAGAATATACTCCTGAGCGCCCAGGTCCGGTGACGGCCACTTAAGTTATACGGTAATGTTCATGGAACCCTGGGGAATAGTATTAGTGTTTAATCAGGGCCCGATCTTGCTCCTTCATAAACAAAGCCTAAACCACAAACTCGTAAACCCTTAATCAACCCTACATAGAGTTGATTAAAGGAAACTACAGGTGGGAGTTTAGGGTATATAGGGCTTCCATAAAGCTTTTATAAGGTATATAGACCTCCTATAATGCTCCTATAACGGCAACTACCCACCTGAAAATGTCCAGAGTTGAGGGTTGGGGATCCCCCGAAAGCATATAAGCAACAATTAGAATAGGGATATGCCATATACATCCTCGTCTCATGGAGGCCGATCAGGTGGACATATCCTGTAACATGCTTATGCTCTATGTCCTTTGTGGGGCCCCGAAATATCTGGATCTGGGTAGTTTTCTAAAAAGGGGTCCCTGTTAGGGTCCTTTTTATACGGGTGCCGTACTATATTGGGGACATAAAAAGGGACCCTAAATGAGAGAACTACCCATCTGGGCATCCACGCCAACCATTTCTGCAGGCAGAGCTTATCGATGATGTCCGCGCGGGTTGCCGCGGTGCCGATCCCTGCGGTCGGTTTTCGGACGTCCAGCTTCGAACGGTTTAGGGTTTAGGGTTCAGGGTTTAGGGTTTAGGGTTTAGGGTTCGCAAGCCTTGTAGCTTTTGTGGAGTTTAGGGTCTTGAGGGATGTTTATGTCGTAAGGCCCAGAAGGTTAAAAGGTTACCTGCGCAGCCCCTAAGCCGTCTTGTACCACATCTTCATGCGATGTACTTGACATAGGAAGTCGCTTCTGTCCAGGTAGTTCCGATATACGCAAAGAAGGGCCGGCGCGGGAAGGTTCAGAGCGTGCCACCGATCCAGCCACCCCCTGAAACATCATCCGTGCAAAGTGGAGCGATGATGGGCCCTTAAAGTTCGTTCCTCAAGCCCGAAGCCCCCAAGCCCGAAGCACAAAACCCTGAACCCTAAATCCTAAACTCCTACACCTGGGTCGCCAGCAGTTCGGACAAAAGGCATGTGTGCGTGTGGAAACTATCCGACATTTAGATCCCCCAGCCTAGATTCCAAACTTTTGAAGGAAGCAGAACCCTAGGCAACAATTACTGAAACCGTATGCAAATCCGAAACCCTAAACCGGAAACCCGCCAACCCCACAGAAACCCCGTATAAACTTTTTTAACGCAACCCTGTTAATATGTGTTTCAAGTTTCTGGAATGTAGAGCCCTAAACCATAAGCCCCAGAACCCTAAAACCCTAAACCCCACACCCAAACCGCCGAATCCTAACACCTTTGAGGGAGCACTTTATAGAACCGTCAAGGGAAGCCCTTTTGGAACGCCGCTGACTGGAACCCTGAAAACCTGATGGCATGCTATAATTAATTCTATTAGGAACTGAAAGGAATACTGAATACGTGCTATGATATAAATCCTGCATTACCCATAATCAGGAATCTACCATAAGGCCCATAGTTTAGGGTCCTTCTTCGGATATTGCAGAATTTACACCATCAACACTATTATCTTAGTTGCTGAGTTCGTAAGCATAAAAAAGAGTGTACACTTTCAATTCTATGAGGGATCCTATTATCCCACAAAGTTTAAACTGTAGTCATTCAGCTACTAAGTTATTGGTAAAAAACTGAAATCTTTCTTTGTACTCCTTCATGAAACAGCCCTTGACCCAGACGCTGAAGCTGAAAGTATGGATGTTATTACCGGCCCTGAACCCTGACCCTACACCAAAAAGGGTCTAGGGTTTTGGGCTTAGGGTTTAGGGCTTGGGGTTTAGGGTCTAAGGTTTAGGGTTAAACCCTGCACCCGAAACTGCAAACCCACGTAGCAATCCTCAGAATAAGCTGAACCCTATTTTGCCACTGCATGTAGTGTGTGAACATCGCAGACGAGATGAAGTTTGCCAATGGAGAATTCGGAGTCTTTCAAGGCAGCGGTTTAGGGTTTAGGGTTTAGGGTTTATTCATGTTCTGAGAGGATACGTTCTGCTGCATTATTTCCAGCAAACTCGTCCGTAGTCACGATGTGCAACAAATTCGTATCACAAGACAAGGCGGCATCCTTCCAATGAGATTCTTGGGCTTGTGGGCTTTCGCTCAAAGCCTTTGCAATCAAAGGCCCAATGTTGGACTCGACCTGCAGAAGAGTCACCGGCTGACCCTCTATGTGCAGGAAGTTGAATCGTGCCAAACCTGGCCTAGTCCAAGTTTCCACCACTGACACCAACATGTCCTCCATGGCGATAGACCCTGAAACCCTGAACGCTAAACCCCAAACCCTAGACCATCAACTCCTAAACCTCAAACCCTGAAACCCTGAAACGGTAAACCCTGAAACCCTGAAACCCGGAAACCCTAAACCCCAAACTCCCAAACACTAAACTCGACGCCCCCATGAGGCAGGGCCCGCCTCCTTTCATGGCTTCTCTGAGATCCTTCGAAACCTTGGCGGCTTGGGATTTTTCAATCGCAGTGAGTTTAGGGTTTAGGAGTTTAGGGTTTAGGGGTTTAGGCTTTAGGGTTTAGGGTTTAGGGAGTTAGGGTTTAGGATGTTAGGGCTTACGGTATACAGTATAGGGTTTAAGGCACAGGGTCTGGGGCTTAGGGTCTGCAGTCCAATTTCGGGCTTAGTGCTCAACCAAGCGACGGCCGCTCCACCAAAAGTAGCAACAACTCCTGCTTGACTCTTCTGATTTGCCGGTGCGAAACTCGCATCCGCAAAGATTTCCAAAAGAGCAAAGCTGCCGAGCATTCAAGACTTTAATGTTCCGTGTTGAGTTCAAGTACCTGTTCCGCAACTATGACGGGGTACAGCCGCCAAGGGCCTGACATCCTCGCGAGATCATTCAGGCGGATGGTAGCCCTATGTGCAGACCGTCGCGTCGACCTTGCTTGCCCTAAACCCTAAACCCTAAACCCTAGAACCCTAAACCCTAAACTCCTAAACTCCTAAACCCTAAACCCTAAACCCTAAACCACATCAACGGAGGTCTGCTATTCGAGCTTCTGTGGCTTCCGCCGCTTCCGCGCCGTCTCCCTGCCCTCCGCTGCCACGAGCCGCTGAAAACCCCGAGAAGTTGAAATTGGGCTGATGAGTTTAGATTTAGAGTTTAGGGTTTAGGGATTAGGGTTTAGGGTTTAGGGTTTAGAGTGTAGGGTTTAGGGTTTAGGGTTTAGGAGGGTTTAAGGCTGAGGGTATAGGGTTTAAGGTTTTAGGTTTAGGGTTTAGGGTTTAGGTTGTATAGTCAGGATTCGAGGGTTACGGGTGTAGGGCCACTAGCTTTGAAACTGCTACAATAGCCCATCAACGAATAATCCGCCCAAGAAAGACCATCTACAAACTCTACCACCCGAAGCCCATCAACGAAAAAAGACCTTAAACCCAAACCCCTAAACCCTAAGCCCAAAATCCAAAAAAAAAAACGAATCACCCCAACCCCCCCGAACCCAAACCCATATACCGCATAATCCTACATTTCCTCATGAAACTCTAGACACCCAAGGATCCTTTTCAGTCGCTCCGGAACCCGCAACTCTTAAACACTAAAGCCTAAATCCCTAAACACCCCTAAGCCCTAAACCCCGAAAGCCTAAAGCCTAAAGCCTAAACCCCTAAACCATAAACCTCTAAACCCCTAAATCCCTAAACCCCTAAACTCCTAAACTGCTAAACCCTAACCCTTCGGCTTCCTGGGCTTGTAGGACCCAGAGAACCCCATACTCCTTAGTTAAAGAGTATACCATAAAATCACAATATTAAGGCCCCTAAAATTTAAGGCATATACCTTAAAAATCTTAATTGATATTAAGGCCCCTATAATTTAAGGTATATTCCTTATTTAAGGTGTATTGGGTTCTCGAGGAGTTTGCTCCTAAGGCCGCCGCCAAGTTGTAGCAGGTCTCCATGGCTTTGAGCAAGCTAGCCTGGCTCATGGGCTCCTTTGAGGTTTAGGGGTTTAGGGTTCGTTTGGGTTTCCTTGAGGAGTTTAGGGGTTTAGGGGTTTAGGGTTCCTGGAGGAGTTTGGGGATTTAGGGGTTTAGGAGTTTAGGAGTTTTAGGGTTTAGGGGTTTAGGGGTTTAGGGGTTTAGGGGTTTAGGGTTTTAGGGGGTTAAGGGTTTACGAGTTAAGGGGTTTAGGGGTTTAGGGGATTAGGAGTTTAGGAGTTTAGGGTCTAGGAGTTTAGGGCTTTAGGGTCTAGGAGTTTAGGGTTTGGGGGTTTAGGGGTTTAGGGGTTTAGGAGTTTAGGGGTCTAGGGGTTTAGGGGTTTAGGTGTTCAGGGGTTTGGGAGTTTAGGGGTTTAGGGGTTTAGGGGTTTAGGAGTTTAGGGTCCAGGAGTTTAGAGTTTAGGAGTTTAGGGTTTAGGGGCTTAGGGTCTAGAAGTTTGGGAGGTTTGGGTTTAGCATTGAGGATTTAGCTCCGCGGGGTTCCTGTCAAAGGGGTCAAAATGGATGGTACTACGCTTGATGCGATAAATCCTGCATGACCCATAGTAAGGAATATACCTTAATTCCCATAGTTTAGGGCCCTCAAGGTGATGCAGGACTTCTGTCATCAACAGTATATGGGCTGTTATGAGGACTACCCTACCGGTTTGCAGATTCGGGTTTAGGGCTCAGGGTCTTTAGGGTCTTTGGGGTCTCTAGGGTTAAGGTTTTGGGGGTTTAGGGTTTAGATTTTAGGGGTTTAGGGGTTTCGGGTTTAGGGTTTAGGGGGCTTCAGGGTCTTCAGAGTTTAGGCTTTTAGGGCGTAAGCTCAAGGCCGACTTCAGGGCGTCTTTTGGAGCTTAGGCCCAGTGCCTTCTTAGGGTTTAGGGCTTAGGGTTTAGGGCTTAAGGTTTAGGGTTTAGGGTTAAGGGGTTTAGGGCTTTGAGTGTAGTGTTTAAGGTTTAGGGTTTAGGGCTCAGGGTTTAGTGTTTAGTACGGCCCAATTCGAAGGCCGCGGGGTGAGAAGAGGCCTGAGAGTCCACAGTGTACTTCCCGCCGACGATGGACATCAGGTGGATTGTTTGTGGCAGTCCTGCTGACGCCAGGAGTTCTTCGACTCCTTGGACCAACTCCCTTGCATGACCGCAAGATGCCGGTTGACAGGTTCATTTCTTGACGCTTCTGGACCAAGAGCTCGCCTTCGGCTGCGGAGCACTGGAGGCGGTCAAGGTCAATGGAGCCTGACGGTCCCCGAACTACCCGTTCGAAACAAGGTCGCGACAAGGAGGAGTCATTAGCCTTGGCAGCGCTAGGCCTAGGCTTCAACACCGTACGAGCTTAGCATGGCGAGGATATGCCAGGACAGAGTATCGAGCATGGCCGTCACCGTGTCAAACCCCAATTTGGAACCGAACAGCCCTGCGGCGGTCAAGCCGACTGCCGGTGTAGGTATGGTTGGTCTTCAGGCGATTGACCAGGACACGGACAGCAAGGGCAGACGCGAGCGGCAGCTGGTCCGATGTGGCGATCTCGCGGAGAATTTTGGCAGAAGCAAAAGCAACGAAAACCTGTGGTGGTTCATCATTCGTCATCTTCATGCCTTAACTTCTTGATAGTGAGTCACTTATTCGGCATTGATGATGTAAGGCTCTGAAAACTCTAACCACTCTAATCCCCCTAGAAGATAGCTGAAACACATCCCAGAGATCCCCCATACCCAAAAAACATAAATGCGTAGTTCTCTAAACTGGTGTCCCTTTTGGGGGTCCTTTTAAGGGTGTAGTACTACATTGCGGGCCTAAAAAGGGACCCAATTTTTAGACAACTACCAAAATTAAAGTCGCACCCAAGAGCTGTATGAAACACCTGCCTCAAATCTCGAGGTCTGAACCACCACCCAGAAAACTAAGACGGTGGGAACCCAAAGGAGGGTTTAGGGCTTAGGGGTTTAGGTTTTAGGGTTTAGGGTTTAGGGTTTAGGGTTTAGGGGTTTAGGGCTTAGGGTTTAGGCCTTAGCAATTATTCAGAATTACTCAGGGCTTCTATCCGAAGCAGCCTGCAGCCCCTTACCCTCAACGTTGGCTCTCGACCCTCAAACCCTCAAAACCCCGTCAAGACGGTTTAGGGTTTAGGGTTTTAGGGTTTTGGGTAGCTTTAAGGTTTAGGGTGTAGGGTTTAGGCCCTCAGGACCCCGTCAAGACGGTTTAGGGTTTAGGGGTTCTGGCCTTTGTGAAGCGGGCCGGCGGTTTGGTCGCCTCCGTCGAGGGGTTAGGTTTTCAGGTTTTGGGTTTTTGGGCTGATGGCTGAAGAACTCAGCGTTTTGTAAGTTTTAGGCCCGAAGCCCTAAACCCCAGACCCTAAACCCTAAAACAAGCTATCCGGCTTCGGGATTGTGGCGGCTGGTGGAACTTCAGCCCCCACACCCCAAACCTTTCCGCACCCCCAAAACCCTTAGGCCCCCATCAGGATACCATAACCACCCTAAACCCTAAACCCAAAGCCCTTAACCCGAAACCCTGAGCCCTAAACCCTACGCCCGAAACCCTAAACCCTAAGCCCGAAAGCCTAAGCCCTTAACCCTCAGCCCTAAGCCGTAAGCCCTGAATCCGGAGCCCTGAACCCACATCCACGCGCGAAGCCTGAAGCTTGGAAGCCGTTTTTACACTCCCCAACCCCTAAACCCTAATGTAGGGGCCTTAATAAGTAGAATAGGGTTCAGGGTTTAGGGTTTCCAAGCCCTAATGTAGGGGCCTTAACAATAATAATTAGAATAGGGTTGAGGGCTCCTTTATAGTCTAGTAGAAATAAGGAGCCCTAAGGGATAACATTGGCAATTATCTGGGTGTAGGCGTAGTATGGGTGTGGGGCCTGGAGCTTATCAACCTGCCTCCAAAGTGCGGGGGTTTAGGGTTCAGGGTTCCTGCTGCAAGCCCTATGAGTCAAAAGAGTGACCCTAAACCCTCAACCCCTAAACCCCTAAACCCTAAACCCCTAAACCCCGAAACCCTAAACCCCTAAACCCCTAAACGGGTTAGCATGAAGCTGGAAACCCAATGAGTCCATACCCAAAACTGCAAAACGAAGCCTTTTTCAAAGTCTGCGAGCCCTGCAGCAGGTTTTAGGGTTTAAGGTTTAAGGTTCAGGGTTCAAGGCGTAGGGTTTAGGGTTTAGGGTCGTAAACTTCTTACCAACAGGAACCAAAGACTACTTCTCTGAGCTCTTTTTCGAAAGTGCCAGGGGCCTAGACCCTGAACCTCTCAACACTAATGTAGGGGCCTTAACAATTAGAATAGGGTTTTGGGGGTCTATAATACTATAGTTATAATAAGGAACCCCAAAACCCTATTCTAATTATTAAGGCCCTTGTATTAGACCCCTTCATTGCAAAAGAGCCAAGACCCGTTCAGACCTCGAAATGAAATACGGTTTAGGGTTTAGGGTTTAGGGTTTCGGGTCCAGCATCCCCATGATAGCACCCCAAATGTGCACTCACCCATATACCGAAAAAAGCCCGGTATGAAATCACCATGCATGCCTTGAACAACCCTGAGCCCTAAACCCCTTTATGAAACCTGGAATCAAAAGAACCCTTCAATGGATTCCTCAAGGGAACCTGTGTATAACGAAAACCTGAAAAAGGCCCTTACCGAAACCCTTCAAGGAACCCTAAACCCTCAACCCTACGCCCTAAGCCCACAACCTTGAGCCTTAAGTCCTAAACCCCAAACCCCAAGTTAAAGGAAACTACAGGTGGTGAGTTTAGGGTTTTCATGGCTTCTATAAGGCTTCTATAAGGTATATAGGCCTTCCATAAGGCTCCTATAATGGTAACTACCACCTGAAAATGTCCTAGACCAAGCCCCAAACCTTAAACCCTAAACCCGAAACCCTTCGAGAAATCTGTCCGCCCCTTGAACAAATCCTTCAAGGGGCCGCGAGGAGTTCTATAAAGGCTCCTTTTCGGCCTTTTAGGGTTTAGGGGGTTTAGGGGTTTAGCGGTTTAGCGGTTTAGGGTTTTAGGTGTTTAGGGGTTTAGGGGTTTGGGGGTTTGGGGGGTTTAGGGCTTAGGGTTTAGGGCTTCAGTGGCCCTGAAAGGACCGCTTTCGAAGGAACATCGACTTACTGCCCCCAATAAGCCAGGAAAATGAAAGGCTAAACTTTGAGATTGCTACTAAGTAATAAGAGCCCAAAAAGTTTAAAAGGTGGGGTATTGGAGAACTAAGCTCTAAACCCGGAACCCTTAAACCCTAAACCCCAAAGCCCCTGAGCCCCTAAACCCTTTCAGCCCCTAAACCCTAAACCCTGGGTATTGGAGAACTACGTTGACAAGGAACCGGCTGGAGGCATCCCGGGCCTTCGATTCGACCTTCGGCTTCTCGTGAAGGTAGACGATGGTGCCCTGCTGGGTTTAAAGGAAACTACAGGTGGGGAGTTTAGGATTTAGGGGTACTTAGGGCTTTAGGGTGTAGGGTTTAGGGTTTAGGCATTTTGGGCTTTAGGGCTTAGGGTTTAAGAATTTAGGAATTTAGGGTTTAGGGTTTAGGGTACAGAGGGCTTCTTTCTATAAGGCTTCTATAAGCTATATAGACCTTCTATAAGGCTCCCATAACGGCAACCACCCACCTGAAAATGTCCTAGACTAAGAGAAGCCCCCCCAAAAAAAGCACGCTAAGTTAGGGCTTCGGGATTTAGGGTTTAGGAGTTCAGGGTGTAGGGTTTAGGGGTTTAGGGTTTAGGGTTTAGGAATTCAGGGTGTAGGGTTTAGCTTAGGGGAATCTAGGATCTTGGGTTTGGGGTTTTGGGCAGAGCCGAGCGATCTTTGTATGCTTTTGTCAATATGGGAGACGGCTCGGAATTATGAGTAACTGTATCCCTTTACAATATAGTCTAAGTTATACCGTCTAACTCTATTCTGTCGCTCTTCCAAGGCGAGTGCCTGCGAGACACGGTCCTGGAATAGGACCACGAGCTGCTCGACCACCTCGTGATTGAGGTCGGCCGTCGCGTCATCTGCGGTGACCGCCGGCACGGTTGGAAGTGCTAACTCAGTTGCGTCGAGCATCTTCTCCGAGACGGAATCCGAAGCACCGCCATGGAGAGATGTTTTGGAGAAGGTTTGTATAAGGATGAGATCTGACAGGGTTTAGATTTAGGGTTTAGGGTCTAGTATAATATCTATAGTCTCCATCGTAGTTCATTCCTTGTGGCATAACCAAGGAATTTTAATTAGGATCCTCTCAGGTAACGCCAGCAAGGAATTACAATGGAGACTATAGGTAAGGTATAGTATAGTATAGTATTATAGTATAGTGTTTTGCAGGGGCAGCGGGGTATGGAGTTTGGCGTTGAACGTATAGGGTTTGTGGTGTTTGCTGGTTTAGGGCTTAGAGTGTAGGGTTTAGAGTCTACAGATTAAGCCTAAACCCTAAACCCTAAATCCTAAACCCTAAACCGTAATCAGGGAGATGTTCTGTTCACAAGCTTTCGTAGAGCGTGCACAGAGGGACCGGACCGGAATCAAGCCTGCAACCGCAGGCTTCGACCGTAAAGCCGAACCCCTAAACCACGAAACTCCGAAAGTTTGGGGCTTTAGGGCTTAGGAGTTTTCGGGTTTAGGAGTTTTAGTGCTTAGGGTTTTAGGGCTTTAGGGTTTTAGGGCTTTGGGGTTTAGGGGCTTAGGGTTTAGGGTTTCAGAGGCCCTACTGACCAGCACCTACTGGCCAGCAACACGACAGACTGTGAGTTTGTGGAAGGCTTTCCGAATGCTGCTAACCGCGGCCCTAAACACTCCTGAAATCCTCCATCATGAAATCCATACCAATACACCCTAAACCCTAAACCCGAAATCCATACCCCGAAACCACGACGGTGAACCTCTATCAAAAATTGTGCAGCTCCCCCAAGAAGGCTACCAAAAGCCTGCAAACCCTGAACCCTCAACCCAAAACTCTAAACCCTGAAACCCCTAAACCCTAAACCCTGAAACCCTACAAACCCTAAACCCTAAAACTCCTAAACCCTAAAACCCTAAAACCCTAAAACCCTAAAACCCTAAAACCCCTAAAACCCCTAAAACCCCTAAAACCCTTCTAACCCTTCTAAAACCCCTAAAACCCCTAAAAACCCTTAAACACACCTAAAACTCCCTTAAACGCCTAAGCCGTGTGCCTTCGGGAGGGGAGCCGACAGCTCCTTGCGGTCGGCTTTTTTCCCTTCCGCGGCGAGGTAACCTGACACGGACTCAGGACTTTAATTAAAGGAAACTACAGGTGGGGAGTTTAGGGTATATATGGCTTCTATAAGCTATATAGACCTTCTATAAGGCTCCTATAACCTGACATCAAAGGGCAAAGGGAGGGACCCTTAATGGGGATCCCTTCTCTTTAATGGGCTATATAATGGGTAAATAAAGGTTATATACCTAGGGGTCCTTATTAAGGGTCCCTCCTTTTACTCTTTGGTTTAGAGTCTTAAGCAGAAGCTATCATTATCTTCATGCCCTTACGGTAAGACAACACCAATCACCCTACATCCATGTTCCAACTTTCGGGGGTTCGCTGCAGGGTGGACTCCCTCGATAATCAGCCCAGAGAACCCAATACCCCTGAATTAAGGAATATACCCTAAATCATGATATTAAAGCCCCTATAATTTAAGGTATATTCCTTAATTAAGCTGTATTGGGTTCTCTGGGAGAATAAGATGCGGGTGGTTTGTTGCACGCTAGCTTTTACAGCAGGACCCTAAAGAGCGGTATTGGTCATTGTTCAGGGGTCATCGGGCTGATTAACAAGCCAACTTCTGCTACTAGGATTTACTGTTGGGATCTCGATTTTCAAGCCTTTAACGGTAGCGGTGATACTAATCATCAGTCTACTTTAAGGACCCCCCCCCAAAAAAAAAAAAAAAATATATATATATATATATCAAAGCCAGAAAGCCCAAACCCCTAAACCGTGAATTAAGACGTCTTCAGTACTAGGGCTCTTTTTTTCGGGTCCCCTAAACCTTTAAAACCCTAAGCCGTAAGCCCTAAGCCCTAAACCCTAAACTCTACACCCTAAACCCTAAACCCTAAAACCCTAAACCCTAAACTCTAAAACCTCCCGAAAATCCTCGACGACTGGGATCCTGCAGCCGATGTTCCCTGGGTCCCTGGGACCCAAATTAACCAGAACTCCCGGTTTAAGGTTTAGGGCTGAGCCTTCTGTTTTTGAGTGCTGCGACTTCGAGCAGAATGAAACCCTAAGCCCCAAGCCGCCTTGTTTCTTTCACTCTAGGCACTCCGGGTTACAGCAGAGTAAGACTAAAACCCCAGAGTTTCTGCATAAGTTGCAACATGACAACAAGCATAGCAAAACAGCTCCTAAGCTTAAAGGGCAATAGGAGGGACCCCTAGAAGCGACCCCTAATCCTAATACCCTAATATAACCCTTATATACCCTATATATAGTCTCATAAAGCCCCGATATAACCCCAAGGGTCCCTTTAAGGGTCTCTCCTTTAGCCCCTTGATAAGCAGATCCCCATGGTCGCCTGGGTCCAGGAGGATGCTCTCCTTGGTGTCGAAGACATAATCCTCGACCTTCGGATATGGGACTTTCCGCAAATTAGGGTACCTGATTTTGGGGCCCTTAAAATAAGGATCCTACTATTTAGGCTACTATACTAGGGTCCCCTATTCTCGGAAACCCCCATATGTCTGAAAGGGAACCCCTTTTATAGAATCCTGTGATACCCTGAAAAAGGAACCCTATTACAGAACCTATAGCACCCTCAACGGGGGACTTTCAAGACCGTCTTTGCAAATGCTTCGAACATCCCTGACCAAGGTTTCCTAACAAGGACCCAGCATCGGCCTCGGTGCCACTGCTTGAAAGCCCAGTTGCGATTCCACGGTCTTTCGACTTCCCGTGGCCTTTGCCGGATCCACGGTCGATTCCACGGTCTTTCGACTTTCCGTGGCCTTTGCCGGATCCACGGTCTTTCGACTTTCCTTTGCCTTTGCCGGATCCTCGCGCGGGGAACGGATGCAGAGAGCAGGCCCCAGATTCACTTGCTTGCCAGGATTGAGCTGAAAGCAAAGCAACCGACACGGCTTGCTCGCTCTTTTCCACCCGTCCTTTGTCGATGGCCTATGGTGCCTATACCCGTAATGTACGGTTTGCGATGCTCTAAACCCTAAATTCTAAGCGCGATTATTGCTCCTGCTCCGTTGTCCGCGCAAAACGTCGAAAGGACGTCGCCTTGGCCTGGCAGTGCGTTGCAATGCGTTGCTCCAGTAAAGGAAAGCGCTTCGCAGCAAGCGAAGCTGTGCCGAGCTGTGCAGAAGCCAGAGCAAACCCGTTGCGTGATCCAAGGCAGCACTGACGATGCTGTGCTAGGCTATGCCAAAGAAATCGCGTAGCGAGTTGGCGATGATGACGTGGCGATCACGCTCAGAGAAACTCCAAAGTTTGTCTGTTTGCGTATGCAGTACTTTGCAAAGTGTCGCAAGTGCTCTGCAGCAGAACGCAGGCCCCAACACCCTAAACCCTAAACCCCTAAACCCCTAAACCCCTAAACTCCCAAACTCCTAAACTCCTAAAACCTAAACCCTGAACCCAGAGCCACAAACCCCGAAACCCAGACCCATATTGCAAACACTGAGCCCGGAATCCCAGTTTTCTCGCTTCCCGGTGCGGGAGAATATCTCAGCATCCGGGGCGAAAAGCTTGGGGCTCTTCATCCCCGTCATACCCGAAGAACCTGATACCCCTTAATTAAGGAATATACTTTAAATCATAATATTAAGGCCCCTATAATCTAAGGTATATTCCTTAATTAAGGTGTATTGGGTTCTCTGGGTACATAGAAGCCGCGATACCCGAACTGGGGTATCTGACATTTTGTGCGGTCGTTGTTCCAAGCCGCTCCCCAAAGCCCTTTACCTTTTCTATATCCAGCCAGCCGACATCTCTTCAGTAGAGTCCGGCACCCCAACCCCTAAACCCTAAACCCCAAACCTAAATAAACCCTAAACCCCGAACCCTAAACCCCAAACCCTAAACCCCAAACCTAAACCCCAAACCCTAAACTCCAAACCCTAATTTCAAACCCGTCTGCCTGGGTCTTTCTTTTGGCCTCGGAGTACTTTGCCTGAAGCCGGTGAAACGCAGGGACTCTAACACGCCGTTATTTAGTTCAAGTTAGACAGGGGTGTGGGGATTAAGTGTCTAACCCTAAACCCTAAACCCTAAACCCTAAACCCTAAACCTAAACCTAAACCCGAAACCCTAAACCCTAAACCCTAAACCCTAAACCCTAAACCTAAACCCTAAACGTTAGGGTTTAGGAGAAACAAAGACGTCAGTTTTGTTAGAGCGTTTTTTGTTAGAGGCTGAGTACCCTAGCCCAAATTCGAATCGTAGTAGGATTATATAAGCCCCAAAAGGTTAAAGGTTACCTACTCAGCCTCTAAGTTTTTGGCCAAATGAAGGGCTTTGGGTTAGGATTCCGGTGTGGGGCCATCTACTCCTCCGCTCGGCGGTTCGGCGTTCAGGGTTTAGGTTTTAGGGTTTAGGGGTTAGGGGTTTAGGGTTTAGGGTTTAGGGGTTTGGGGATTAGGGCTTAGGGGTTCAGGGTTTACGGTTTAGGGATACTCACCTAACTTGACGCAGAGTATGGATGGGGGCCAAGCATGGACCTGTGCCCTTTCAACAGAAGGTCTCATGCTAGCTTAGGGGTGGTGAGCTTACAAGGTCAACCACGGCTTAAACCCGTAAATCCTAACACCCCCTAGACCCCAAACCCTAGACCCTAATAAGCCCTAAGCCATACCTTAATCACCTTCATCCCTAGACCCCATACCCTAATCTCAACCCATGACCCCAACCCATACAAAATAATAGGTTATGACGTTATGACCCTTTAATTAGAGGACAGAAAGCCTAAAACGGTAGGTTTTTGGGTTTCCAGGTAATTCCCCTAGCCCTGGTCCGTAAGCCCTTAAGCCTACACCTGGGGACCCACAAGCCCCGCAGCCCTCGGCTTCGGGTTTAGGGTTCAGGGGTTTAGGGGTTTAGGGGCTCAGGGTTTAGGGCTTTAGGGGTTAGGGTTTAGGGTTTAGGAAACCTGAATCCCTACTTTGAACCCGGTTCAGGGCCCGTCTGTTAAATTGCAGCTTCTCTCCCTTATTGAGGCTAAGTTTAGGGTTTAGGGGTTTAGAGGTTTAGGGGTTTAGGGGTTTAGGGGTTTGGGGTCCTTCTCATGCAACACAAACGGCTGTTTGGCTTCGTTGCCCATTGCCACCACTCTTTCCAGCAATCTGGCCACTGTATCCTCCACCAAGACCAGGCTCTCCGCCTCACGCCCTGTTGCAAAATCACTGTTCAGACAGAAAACTGGTGGAGCTTGTGCAAGGCACTGGAAGAACTGTTATGCCTTCACGTCTTCGATGGTAGCCGTGGCTGGGAGCCAGAGCCACAGCGGTTGCGTGAACTCGCTCATGACGCTCTCTGCTGTAACAGCAGGTAGCACCAATATTGCGTGCTCTGGACAATCCAAATAGTTTCCCCACTTCGGTACTTGCTGACCACATGCTGATTCAACCGTTTCCCTCGTAGATCACTGAGGCGCCGCACATGTGTCAGATTGCCAAAGCCAAACAGCCAAGTGCAGGCCATTCGATTTGTTTCCCAATCCAGACTCGCATCCCAAGTGTGCGTATCTACGCCGCTGCTCATTGACGCTCTGGGGTTTAGGGTTTAGGGTTTCTGTCCCCCAACCATGACAGAGGAACCCTGACCCCTGACCTTAAACACGATATCGGCATCCCCGTGCCGATCGCCCCGCCCTGGGGTCCCTACGATCTTCTTCCAGCACTCTTTTATGATATGTTTAGGGCTTCAGGGTCTAGGGGTTTAGGGCTTTAGGGATTGTTGTTTAAGTGCAGTAGCTCCTTCCACGGTTTAGGGTTTAGGACTTTTCATTTTCACATTTTTCCAACTGTGAAAACAGAAGCCCCCAAACAGATCATACCGTTAGGGTTTAGGGTTTAGGTCTTAGCGTTTAGGCTTTAGGGTTCATGATGTTTGTGCGTGGCTCATGCGTTTTTTCGGTTATTGCTGCCAAGCCATAGATGTACTAAGACTCATCTGGAACTTCTAGTAAGCGCAAGGCTTTAGGGTTTAGGGCTCCGCGGCAACTCTTAAGGGTTCTTGAGGGATTCGATATAGTGTTGCTGATTTTTACAAACCCTGAACCCTAAACCCTAAACCCCTAAACTCTAAACCCTAAAACCCTAAACCCTAAACCATAAACCCTAAACCCTGAACCCTAAACCCTAAACCGTAACCCCCTAAAGTCTAAACCCCTTACGGTTCTAGGGCCTGGGGTTCTTGGAGGCTTGAAAGCCTAGGGTTTCAGGTTGAGTCGGCGCCCTGGAGTCCCACTCAGCCAGCAGTCTGACAGCCGTCTTCGCCTCTAAGGGTGGGGGCTCCCTAAACCCTAAGCCCTAAACCCTTAAACCCTAAACCCTGAACCCAAAGCCCTGAACCCCAAGCCCTACTCCCTAAACCTTAAACCCTAAGCCCTAAACCCTAAACCCTCAGCCCTAAACCCTAAACCCTAAGCCCTAAACCCTAAACCGTGCATCAAGCCCGTAGACAGCGCCCAAGAACATCCCACCAAGCCCGTGGCTGGAGGAAGGAAGCTGGCTAGGAAGCGCTCCGCGGTAATCTGCAATACCTCGCAAAGTTAGGGTTTAGGGTTTAGGGTTTAGGGTTTAGGGGTTTAGGGGTTTAGGGGTCTAGGGTTAAGGGGTTTAGGGTTTAGGATGGTTTAGGGTTTAGGGATACCTCACAAAGCTGTGGAATCGGGGGCTTCGCTGCTGACTTGCATGCATGCCGGCCTACCCACCTACCTACCTAGCTCCGCCTACCGCCGTGCGGCCCACCTATCTACCTGCATGGCTGCCTGCCGACATCCATTGATGCATGAAGTGCCACATCCATCTGCACATGTGACATATATATATATATGCCTGTGCATGCCAACATAGTGACAGCACATACACACATGGACATGCACACATACATGCGCATGCACATACGCCGTAAGCTTTTGCAAGTGCAAGCGCATACGAATACATTTGCACAAACACATACACGTCCACATTCACGTGCACGGAGACATGCAGATACCTTTGCACATACACAAAAGCGTACATGCACAAACGCGACACATAAGTTCGTACATACGAATACAAAAAAACATCTATCTAATAAACCTATTGCCTATAACCTGTGAGACCCTGTGTTGAAGCCTTTTGCAACCTCGTCGCATACAAGAGCTGTTAGAAGCACTACGGAACTGCGCTTTCCCCCTCCCATTTGGGCGAAGAGCCTTGTCCTTGCAGTTGGGCGACATCGCCTGCCAGAGAAAACTTTTAGGGTTAGGGTTTAGGGTTTAGGGTTTAGGGTTTAGGGTTTAGGGTTTAGGGTTTAGGGTTTAGGATGCAGTAGCTGTCTTCGGATTTGGCGTGCATTTAGTTGCAGTCGCATCGGAACCCTGCCCCCGCTAACTCACCCATCATTGCAGAGGGAGCAAGGTTTCTAAGGATTCAGGCTTAGAGCACTGGACAGTTAAGCTGCCGCTTCTACGCGATGACTCACGTCCCAGACATCCAAACGACCTTCCTTTCTAAGGAACTATATGGGCAGTTCTCTAAACTAGTCCTTTTTATAAGGGTGCCGTAGTATTTTGGGGACCCAGAAGAGGACCCCAATTTAGAGAACTATCCATGTACAGAAACCATAATAAGGAACCCTAAAAGGTCTTTTCGGCTGCAGGTGCGTCTACGTAGGGGAGTGACAAAGATGCTTGCACTGTCCAGCTTCCGAAGCTGCCAATACATAAACATATGGGTAGTTCTCTAAATTAGGGTCCCTTTTTTAGGTCCCCAATATAGCGCGGCACCCTTATAAAAAGGACCCTAATGGGGACCCTGGATTTTGAACACTACCCAAAAAAACGGCGAAGCGGATTCCTGCTGCAGGTTCTGGACGAGTCGTCGAAGGCATTCAACGGGAGCCATAGCTTTAACCCTAAACCCTACACCCT
>CAJNJA010005937.1:618-11565 GCA_905231915.1 Symbiodinium necroappetens
CTTAAGGGGTTCTAGGGGTTTAGGGTTTAGGGTTTTAGGGTGTAGGGTTTTAGGGTGTAGGGTTTTAGGGTGTAGGGTTTGGAGTTTAGGGTGTAGGGTTTAGGGTTTAGGGTTTAGGGCGTCGGCAGCGTAGGGTTTTGTAGGGTTTAGGGTTTAGGGTTTAGGACACAGAGGGTTTTGGGTATACTATGCTAGAACTCATCGACTCATCAGCACTAGTCCAGTCAGACCTGTCTAACCGTTAAGTCTTGTGGGGTTTTCAGGGTTGGGGGTTTTCGCTTTTGGAGTTTGGCTTTTGGTTGTTTGTTTTCGTAGGGTTCTCAGATACAGGGTTTCGGGGTGTAGCGTTGTGGCACTTGGCGTGTTTTTGTTGGTTTGCGCTTTGGGGTTCAGAGTCTTGGGGTTTAGTCAGCAACGATCGTGCCTTGGTGCCAAAACCCTTCAGCCGGGTTCAGAGCATCAGCGAAGATAGCACGTCTGTGCAACAGTAGCCGCATGAAAATGCCATTTGAACTTGAAGCATGTGGGCCTGCGACGCAAGCAGTAGTTCTGCGTTTTGAAGCGAGAGACTGTAGAGTCTGTAGAGTCCAAAGTTGGGGCAATTGCAAGTCATTTTTGAAGGACTGCAGGTGGGCCACATGTAAAACCGGGTAGGTGCAAACCCTAAATCCTCACCTCGAAACAATAACCCTAAACCCTCACTCCTAAACCCCAAACCCCAAACGGTAAAGCCCAAACCCTAAACTTCTGAACTCTTAAGCCCGAGTTGCACCGAAAGCTGGCGATGGCAGGCGGGCTGCATCTGCCCAGCCGAGTGCAGACCGGTCAGAGCCGAACTCCTTCTTGGCCCCTCCCAGTGCACGCTGGTCGGCCGAGTTATTGCACGGCCACTTAGACGCTGGGCTGTCCATTTCACAGGGTTTTTGGGGAGGTTTCGGGGGTCAGGGAGCCTTGCAGCAGCAGTGGATAGGGGTTGTTGGGAGAGGAAGTCCATCTTAATGAGGATAATGTAGTGTTCTAGATGTATATGCTTTGATTACTAGGACTATTCTTGCCTTTGACCCAGCGCCCTTGCGGCTCAGGATGTTCGGTCCTCTTCCTGTGAGCCCCGGCCGCCCCCGACGCCCGTGTCCAAGGGCCATACCACGGCCAGAAATCGCGAGTTTGGAACCGGGGCGTCGAGCTTAAACCAAGCTGCCCGAGCCATGCTCCACTGCTAGGCCCCCCTGGTTCTCGGAGTCAGACGCTGTGAAAATTCCGGAATTTCCTGAAGGGGGGCAGACTTCGTTGTACCAGGGGGGGAATGTGAGGCCTTTAGCCACGGCCCATGTCCTGCGAACCTGACAGCCACAAGGTGCTCGGGTTGGACTTAGCTGCTTGCGGTTGATCCACAAAAGTGAAGGGGCAAATGCCTCTGCAATAGTGATACTAGTAAACAACAATCATCACCAGTAATAGCAATAGTCATATTCGTTTAACCATAATACATACTACAGTAATATTAAATACAGACTAAATGTAAACCTCTGGTGTTGCTTTCTTGGATCAACTGCGGATGTGTACAGATCCTTAGCATTTCAATGCTCTTGTTCTCGCATGCTCCACGCCAGAAGGAGGCTCTTGCCATCCTTGGTTGGGGTCTATGTACGCATGTATGTATGTATGTATGTATGTATGCATGCATGTAGGTGTATACCTCTATCTATCTGTCTGTCTGTGTGTCTGTCTATCTGTCTATCTATCTCTCTATCTATCTATCTATCTATCTATCTATCTATGTATCTGTCTATATTGAAGTATAATACCCCCTTATCGGCCCCACATATACTGGACTTTGTGTCCTTGCGTACTTTGCACAAAACGATCTCTCACCGACTGCAGGTTCCACTGCTGAAGACTTGATCCAGATCTCCCCCTCCCCTCAAAGTCAAGTTTAGGGGTTTAGGGTTTAAGTTTAGGGTTTAGGGTTTATGGGGTTTAGGGTCAAGCCCCGACCATTTAGCCAGAATTCATCGTCGTTGGGCGCGCCCTGCTGAAGCAGGCGCGGCAACGTGCTAGCAGCTAGTCGCTTTCGGAGGAATGCTCAATCCATATGACGAGAAAAGATGCAAGACTTAGGGCCTGGGCGCCTCGGGGGAGGTTTGCCCCAAACCCTAAGCTGTGAGGCTTGAAGGTAGTGCACAACTGGTAGGAAAGTGGAAATGCTCCGGTCTACCCCATTACCCCATCAACGTAACCCCTGATCCCGCAATATCTTCGCTTGATTCCACGGTTTAGGGTTTAGGGTTTACGGTTTAGGGTTTAGGGAACCCTAAACCCTAGAGCATACGAGAGCCATAGCACGCAAGCCCTGAAGCCAAGCCTAGCCAGCAGGCTGCAGACGTGAAAGCCTCCGCTCCGAGGTTTCACACCGACAACGGCATCCCAGGGTAGTGGCCCCAGCATGCTTTAAACGCCGAGCCCTAGGCCTGTCCCTGGTGCCCTAGATTTTTCCGGCATCATAACCATGTCTTAGCTATACAGGCCCCTTTTTCTTTACACCCGATAGATCGCTATAAACCCTGAAAGAAGCCCTTTAGAGTTGCAGCACCCTTGAAGGAACCCTACCAGTTATTCAGGCCCCAACGTTAGGCCTTTCGATCCTCCAGAAAGACCAAATCTCCGACTCCTGCTGGCTCAGGGCTCAGGGCCTCGAGAAGGGGATTTAGGGTTTAGGGTGTCTGCAACATCCCCAAACCCAAGATCCAAAAACCTACACAACAACCCGAACCACCTCCAAATGAGAGCAGCGACCAGGTCACACGTGACGATCCGCGCACCTGCAGGGGAGGTCGATGACGAGGCTGCGTCGTTGAGCTTCAGCTTATATCTATAACTACGTCTGTAAATAAATAAAAAATGAATACATACATATATATATATGTATATATATATGTATATATGTATATATATATATACGTACACACACCTCCCCGCCACATATACCTATATCTATTTCTGAATCTGTATGTATATCTTTACCTATAGCATTCCTACAGCATACCTATATCTACTCCTATATCTTTATTCATACCCGTATCTATAACTATGTCTGTATCTGTCCCTGTATCTCTCTATCCGGATCTCTATCTCTATCGCTATCGCTGTCGCTATCCCTATCCCTAGCCCTGTCTCTGTCTCTATCTTTGTCTTTATCCGTATCTATATCCATGCCCATATCCATGTATTAATATCCATATCTATATCTCTATCTAAATTCATATTTATTTTTTACATAGGTACGGATATAGATATCGATATCTATGTCTGTGTCTGCATGTGTATGTATCCCTACCCATATCTAAATGCATACCTATGTCCATATAACTGTTCATATGCATCTACTTCTGTATCCGTGTCGATGTCTACAAGTATGTCTTTTTCTATATCTATATCTATACCTATACCTACATGCTTTATATGGTATGTATCATAGGCGCCCAGCTTCACAATACTTTGAAAGTAAACTTACGTGCGACATACGCAACCACTTCAACGGACACACATGCACACACTTGCAATATACCGGACATGTGCAGCACTGCAGTGCCCCGCTGTGTGAGTGGTAGTGCTAATATTCCTATTATTGTTATCAACTTTTTTATGACTATTATTAGTATTGTTATTAACTAGATTTATTGCAAGTATAATAATAATGATGATGATTATTATTAAGTATCATTGTCAGGATTACAGTGCCCTGCTGTATGGTTTTAGGCCGTGTTGGAACCTGGGACCGAAAGCCGAACTGTAAAAAAAACACGGCGGGCGTTCATGCTCCATGCAAGGATTTATTTGGGCTTCAAGGGTTGTTGTTTTATATAGTGTCGAAGGATCTATCTATAATTTTTGTAGGGCTTAAGAGGTTCCTACTTTATATCGGGTCGAAGGATCTATAATCTTTTCAGGGCTTAAGGGGTTCCGAGGGCCGAGATTTCGCAGTGCCCCAAGCACCAGGCTCGCAAGCAGTCACGTCCAGCAGCTATGGGCCGGAATACGCAAGCAGAAAAGTGTTTTGGGGATTCACAGCGAAACCCAACACTACACCAGAAGCCCCAAACCCCAAACCCCAAACCCAAAATCCCTAAACCGTCAGGCCCCTAAACCCTAAACCCCAAACCCTAGACCCCAAATCCCTAAACCGTCAAGCCCCTAAACCCTAAACCCCAAACCCTAGACCCTAAATCCCTAAACCGTCAAGCCCCTAAACTCTAAACCCCAAACCCCAAACCCTACATCCCTAAGCCGTCAAGCCCACCGAGATCGACCCCCGCCTGCCAGGACATCGAGTTTGCCGCCTCCGTGGCCGCCTGGCACTCCCAGGCCGCAGCGGTGGGTACTCCAGGGCTTCATAAGGTTTTTGTTTTTTGTTTTTTTGGATTTAGGGTTTAGGGTAAGGGTTTAGGAGTTTAGGGTTTAGGGTTTAGGGGTTAGGGTTTACTGCAATGTTTAGAGTTTAGGGTAAGGGTTTAGCAGGGTTTAGCACCCGGGTTGCATCCTTTGTAACAGTATACCGGTTGCTACCGAGTTCATAATTCAGGAATCTTATGCCGTGGCCGGAGGGTAAGGTAGCATCGTGCAGCCACTGCCTAGACCCCAAATCGAAACCCTGTCGTAAAGGTGCAGCTGCAAGCATGTTGGTTATGCCCTGCCTTGACCCAAAGAGCAAAAAGCAGCTCTGCAAATCCAAAACCCTCTGAAGCCTGTCGTAGCTGAGATTGATCGGAAGGCGCGCCAGAAGATGTATGTGCCGGTCATGTACTGCCAGGCCGTCCGTTCGGGTCACGTAGTACCAGAGGCATGAGCGGAAGACATACGTCCCCGGAAGTTGGAACCACC
Organism: Symbiodinium necroappetens; assembly: GCA_905231915.1. NCBI lineage: Eukaryota > Dinophyceae > Suessiales > Symbiodiniaceae > Symbiodinium > Symbiodinium necroappetens. The sequence continues at coordinate 5,497 of CAJNJA010005937.1, forward strand.
ACGATTTCAGACTATGGCCATAAGGACTGGAGGAATCATACCTGCAGCTGTGGAATATTGGGTTTGATTGTGCGGTGTTGAACGTCAGTCTTCAAACGGTTAATGGAGTGAGTGGACGGGCTGACGATGACTAGTGACTGGGACCTGGTTCGATTTTTTTCTGGGATCGTTGGGACTGCAGAGTATAGGGATGTGCATGTTGAACACCTGAACAACTCTTGCAGAAATTCCCGGCCGCGTATTCCTGAACTTGTCAACTCGAAATCGGTGCGTAGTTTAGAGCCTCATAAGCCCCAAACCCGATCCCTTGCCGTAAACCCTGGAACTCTGAACCCTAAGCCTTAACGATATAAGCGGACGGCAAAGAGAATAAGCACTTACTACAAGTGGTGAACTCCCTGACGCTTCAGCCGGATGCAAACAATAACTCTTTCTAGTTATGCTCCTGAATCTCCGCAACCCCTACACCTAGACCTAAACCTCCCAGCCAGCCAGCCACCCACCCAACCAACCAACCACCCATCCAACCACCCAACACAGTAACTAATTAAATCGACCAACCAAGCTACGAAGGAACCGAGCAACGAGCCATACGCAGGACGGAGCACATGGTGCCGGGCCCCAACACAGAGTACAACAAGAGCATCAACAGGTTTAAAGCTTAAGAAGCAACCCCTTTGAAAGAGAGGAACGCGTCGCTTGCTGAGAGATGGCCATGGCGCCTTGCACAGTCAAAATCTGCGCTGGCGAACCCTAAACCCTAAACCCCTAAACCCCTAAACCCTTTAACCCTAAACCCCTAAACCCTAAACCCCTAACCCCTAAACCCTAAACCCTGCAGTAAACCCTAAACCCTAAACCCAAAAAAAAACCCCTAAACCTTAAACCCTTTAACCCTAAAACCCAAGCCCGACACCTGGAGCTCCTTTGCAAACTCGGGACCTTGGCCAGGGGCACCAGCTCCGAAAGCCTGCGAGGTTGGGGCTTTTCGCAGGCATTTACAAGGTTCCGTTGGTTTTTTTCTGGTGGGTTTTGCAGGATTTATGTAGGGTTTTATAGGTGTTTGTTTCTGATAGGTTCTCTGGGGCTTGGCAGACACGTTTAGTCGAGTCTTTGAAAGGGGTATTAGGGTTAATGGCGCTGTTGGCTTGTTTTTCCGGTTGCAGGGCTTCTCATCGCTCCGTTTTTGGGGTATTATGGGTTTCAGGGTTTAGGGCCTAGGGTCTAGGGTTTAGGGTTTGGGGTTCAGGGTTTCACAGCTTCCCGTCTTGTGGGGTGGCGGTGGTCAGTCTGTTGCTTAGCGTGCTGTTTGACGTATACGCATCGCGAGGTTCCTAAATTCATCGACTCCAGTGAGGTGCTCGATGAGCCCCTGCCCCTCCATTCCCGCCCGCCCACTACGCTCACGCTCCACACCAAACCCAAACCCCAAACCCTGCCCCCCCTCAACCCCAAGCCACACGCCATGGAGATGCCGATAACACAAGTGAACGCTGGACCCTGGATCCCAAAGACCAGCTTTGGACCCGAAGGCCCTAAGATCAGCGCCCTGAAGCTACAAACTCAGCCCTGCAGCCCTAGAGCCCTCTCGCTCGACGGTCATCACTACTCTCATTGCCCGTGATGGATAGGCGGCGCACTGGGCAAGTGCAGGTGACAGGCAACTACCAGCAGCTCGACGTGAGGTGCACAGTCTAGTTTTCCAGGGCTCAGGGTTGAGGGCTTTAGAGTTAGAGATCGTCGTGGTTTAGGGTTCAGGGCGGATAGTTCCGTTTCTCTGCGATGCTGCCGTCTTAGCATCGGGAAATGTCGCAATTCTTGCGCAGCAGAGGCTCCCCCAAGTCATACTGGGCTTCTTTGGGGCAAGCGAAATTTCAGTCTTCAGGGTGGTTTGTTTTTCTCCATGCAAGGCCACAGGATTTGCAATCATTCGCAGTCTACATTTACACGAACCTTAAGCGTTGAAGGCTATTGAAGACCGATTTGTGCAGAGTTCGCAAAAGTCCTACACAACACACGGTACTCATCTTATGCAGTGCGAAGTATCCCATCACCGCGCGTCAAACCCTGCCAGACCATTGCAAACCGCCTGTTGCGAATCAAAGAAATCTAGCCTCAGTTAAGCATGCATACATACATGCATACATACATGAACATACTGATATATACACATACACACTCACCGTACCTGCATGCATGCATGCATGCATGCATGCATGCATGCATGCATACATACATACATACATACATACATCCTTGCATGCAGACGTACAAACATGCAGACATACAGACCTACAGACCTACATACACGTACGTACGTACGCACACACACACACACATGGATGGATAGGCAGATAGGTAGATCGATAAACAAATCCTTCATCTGCATCGCTTCATTTAGGGGGTATTGGGTTCTTGGGGAAACGACAGGCCGGCACTTCCAGACTCGTGAGTGCCCGCCTCCGACCCACCAGTTTTCCGATGCGAAAAGAAGCGCTTCCATGTCTAGTTTTTCTGTAGGGGTTCCAATAAAGAGGCAGGGGTTTTACATTGCTTGCTTGAGGCTTTTGTGAGGGCTTCTGTAGAACCTACATAATTTAGTGTATGATATACTTCAAAGCCCGATCTGACGCTACGTAAGGGTGAACCGTGAACCCCGACTAGATCATCCCTAAATGCCGGAAAACCACCGAAAGCTCCCCTGAGCCCGAAAGCCCATCCTCCCCCCAAGCCCTGTGAATCCGAAACTCCCTAAGTAAGCCTTAAACCCCCACAAATTCCTTATTCCACGAACCCTACGCTCGGAACAGTGAGCCCTAAACCCTAAACCCTCAACCCTAAACCCGAAACCCTAAAGCCTAAACTACCTCAGTATACCGTGCTGTCTGGCTCGAAGCCGAAGACGCTGACGATAGCCACCTAGGAGGCAGCGCGCCCCAACAATCTCCTTCGGCGATGAAGCGCACCTTGACTTTGGGTTTAGGGCTTAGGGTTTAGGGCTCAGGGTTTAAGACTTCCGGTTTAGGGTTTAGAGTTCAAGGTTTCGGGTTTAGGGTTTGGGGTATCGGGGTTAGGGTTTAGGGTGGTTTCTTGCTTGTTGTTCGGTTCGTTAACTTCGTAGTAGAGTAGCCTTAAACCTTCTTGGGGTACAATCACTATATATACTATATATTTTTATTTTTTTGTATACATTCCCAAAAGTTAACCCTAGCTGCACTCGGATACTGGGCAGGTCGGTGAATGTGTTCTTGGTCCTGGCTTGTTTTTTCTTTCTGTTCTTGTGTGTGGGGCATTTGTCTCTGCTTTGCGATGTGCTTCGTTCATGCTTGGCATCTTTACTTATTTAGTGCGCGATGCCTGAAACCCTGAAACCCTGAACCGTGGGAACCCTCAACGACTAACTCCTAACTCCGCAAAAGCTTGCAGACGTGAGCCCGCCGGGCACAGAAGCCCGAACGTCCGAAACCCCCCGAAGCCAAACCTGCGGTGTAAATCTGTAAGCGCATAAACCATCAACCATACTGCTGATGGACACACTCTTCGTTATCCATAGTAAGGTGTACGCCATGATTTACACAACTTAGGGTATTCAAGGAAACGCAGGATTTCGTCCGTCAGCGCGTTGCCCATCAAACCCGTCTCCAACTTTTTTGAATTAAAGAGTAGTTTCCGGATATGGATGAGAATTTAGCGTTTTTAGGATTCGGGGATGCGGGTTGGGCTTTTGTTGCTAGAGGCACAAAATCGGGTTCAGGGCCTGAGGTTCAGGGCATTAGGCCTCAAGTGTTGTGTGCTTGCATGCCGGGGATTTGACCCCCCAGAACCCAACACGAAATCCGACACAGTAAAAACCAAGAATGCAACATGAAACCCGGCACCCAAAGCTTTAATTCTCCCCAAAGCCTGAATGTCAGACGCCCAGCGAGCCCCATACTCCTCATTTGGAAATCGTATAGGTTCATTAGGGTGTTTAAAACTCAAAAGCAGAAATGAGCTAAAACATAATTCCCTGGTTGCGGGGCAAAGTTTTGGGATTACAAACACCCTGTTTGGGGGTAGCCTGCCTGCAACCCAAACCCCAAACCCTAAACCTCAACTTCTCCCTGCTCTCCCTGATGCACTGACCCTTTAAGTATAGATCGTCAAACCTAAACCTTGGTAAATTAACCCTTATGACCCTAAACTGCCCTGTGCAGACGTTCCTCACGGGGCTCATGGAGGATGCGAGCCTTTTCTGCCTCCATGGACGCGCGGGCCCCAGCTGAGGCGTTGGGCTTGAGCTGAACCGGTTGTCGTTCTGAAGGATTTACTTGGAAATTCAGGTTGCGTTTGTGGGCTGTGTATGTATTTACAACCCAACTATAACTTGGCCACATGCCTGTGCTTAGAGTATTCTTGTTTGGGTGACAGATAGAGAAGTTGTACGTATCCTGGACCTCCTAGTAGGGCTGAGGGTTTAGAGGTCAAGCCTGGAACCTCAACCCTCAGAACCCAAGGTGACTCTTGGAACTTTGAGTGCTGCAGTCTCTAAAGCCTCCGCGCTCGCATTCCTCCGGCGGGCTTGGGCAGACGGACTTTTTGGTGGCAGTTCAAGTGCCCACGATACAGATCGTTTAGGGAATCCCCAGGCGATGCGGTCTTCAACTGCTCTCATTGCTTCCCATCTGAAGTCCTCAGCTGACCCCAAGGCCCTGCACCCAAGGCCCCTCAACCCCCGACACCGAAGCCCAAATCCCTCAGGTCGTGTTACGGTGATGCAGCGGGATTTGCAGTTGCCGAGGCCTCAGAAAGCACGTCTGTGCCTTTTAGAAAGGTGTAAGAGGGTCGAGGGTTTCAGTTTTGATTGGGGGTGCTTGGGCTCTAAGGCTTTGAGATACAGGATTCTATACTTGTGGCTCAGGAGTCAAGACGTTTGGTTCTGGCTTGCGTGATGCTTGGGGAGGTGTTTGGTCCCTCCTTGCAGCCTGAGTGGAGGAGGGTTTCGACGTCGGGGATCAGCTCATCCCATCTTAAATGCTGAACCCTACCCCCCAACCCTAAACCCTAAACCCTAAGCCCCCAACCAAGCCGGCTAGCTCAGGTCACGCCGCATCCGAAGCTACAGCGACTCAGACCGACTGGAAATATTGGCTTCTTCGCTTCTTTCGTCACAGGTTTAGGGTTTAGGGGTTTAGGGTTTAGGGGTTTAGGGTTTATGCTTTCGGCTGATGCGATTTTTCATTCACTTGGGTCTTGGACCCTATGCTAGACTTTACGAGATGGGCTCTCAGATGATGGACCTGCCCGGGGTTCTTTCGGGCTTCTGGGAGTTACAGCTCGGAGTGTCGATGCGAAAGAGAGCGTGGATGACCCAAGCATCGCTTTGTTGCAGCTTTGCCCTTGCACCCTCGAGAGCAACACAACCTAGCAGGACCCACAATCCCGACAGTAGACGCGAAGTGACTAGAAGTATTTCTGATTTTGCTAAATTCATGTCCGCCGGTTTCCACGCATCGTACAGCTTCAGAGTTTGTTTTTGGCAGGCTTGCAGCAACTGCGCTCGATAAACCTTTAACCCCAAGCCCCAAATTTCAATCCCCAAATCCGTCGAGTCTAAGAAAGTCTGCACCCGAATTTCCAAACATGAAGATGCCTACGCCCTCACCATGAATCGCGACGAGGCCTAAGCAACCTAAGTCCCAATTCAGTGTTAGTCTTAAACGAAAAGACTCCCCAAAACCTTGCTCAAACTAGCAAGACCCTCATGCTACATAACCCCTCAACCTTAAACCCTAAAAGCCACAAACTACCCAAGAAGGATGCTTAGGGCTTATATAGGGTTTAGGGCTTAGGGCGAGGGTTTAGGATTCAGGGAGCCATCAAATCCAAAACCTTTTGAGAAAAGTGGATCTTATGAGTTCAAAGGAACCTCTGCTAGACTCTGGCATGCCTTCTTCAGGCTCTGCCGTGCTGAAATCTGGCATTCTGGCCTGTAGGGTGCTGGGTAACGCTAACCCCGGAACCCTACTTCCCAAACCCGCATGCCTTAAAAACGCCAAGCCTTCATTATGCCCCTAAACCCTAAACCCT